>JACCPG010009727.1:0-29925 GCA_016069955.1 Drepana arcuata | reverse complement strand
TTCTCACGATGTTTTCCTTCACCAAAGCTCGTGGTGTGACTAATCACATTTAGTAAAAGAATTAAGAAAATACAGCCAAATGTAATGAAATTATAGTAATAACTAGTTGAACCGAAACCATAGCGCGAGTTAATTTACAAAGCGACATTTTGCATCAAAGAGCTAAGATGTAAAGCCACAGTGCGAAGTCTTTTAAACAATCGCCTTATGGCTTTGCAATACCTAACTCCTTACCGTTACGTGCTATTGCATCAGCTATCTTAATATTACACTGTTTAAGATGTATATGACGTCTGTAAATCCATCTCTTTTGCACTCATGAATATAATTATGCCAATAACACGACGGTACGTCCCCAGGGTACAAGGGGCAATGCTTGAGCATTTCCGACCGTATATTGAGACAAATGGCCGTGCCGGTAACATTAAAATTCCGAATATAAAGTATCTGCTATGAATGCGCATGTCATCAAAATTTAAATCGCTGTGATTGCGTCTTAACATTCGAATGTATTTTTTTTCACTTCGACGTAAATACTGAACAATGAACGGGAGTTGGTGACCCGATACATCAAATGCGTAGTATATTTTCATGGGTCCTCAGATCGCATTTGTCACGTAGGACCAATATTTCCGTTGGGACCATCCGCCAAATAACGCTCCAAAATTTTTTACCGAAAGAAAACAGACAAAGGTTTTATTCTCGTTGGTCGCGGCTGCGTGTGCGATAGATTGTAGAGACAAGTATGTTATCATATAATCCCAGACAATATTATTATAATATATGCATAACAAAAATATATCTATACACCTCTGCCTACCCCTTCGGGGACCCTTGTGGGAAGGCGTGAGGATATATTATTATTATTATAAAAATATATCTCTCTTCACGCCATCTCGTATATCTTCGAGAGGGTAGGCAGAAGTGTATGACACATACAACAATTTAGAATGGCGTCTCAAAGATGTGAAGGTTTATTCTCGATAGTCGAGATTGAGATAGAGCCTTAGATGAAAATGAAAAAATGAAAATGAAAATTTATTTCAGTTATAAAATGTTGTAACACGTTGTTTGTGGAGGCCTTCTTGTAAGTATAAAATACCTGTGGTAGAAGACCTCACTCTTGTATAACTTGGCTAACAGTATAACTAAAATAAGGAAAGTTTACGGTTCAAAAATACAAACTTGGATGAGTGCATGCGTGCGTGTGAATGAGTGTGTGTGCGTGTGTGTATGTGTGTGCGTGTATGTGTGCGTTTATGTCATTGTGTGTGTGTGTGTGCGTGTGCGTGTGTGTGTGGGTGGGTGTATTAGTGCGGGAGTGGGGATGTTTTATTTATAATTATTATTATTTTCTAGTTAATTATAAATGATGAAACCTTAACGTAACTTTATTATAATGAACCTATTAGATTATTTTTAAGATAAAACAGCTTATTTTAGAGGTGAAAGTAGTTGTTCTGTCTCATCATAGGTGAGTGTCAGGAGCCAAGCAGATAAAGATTGCTTACATTTAAACTTAGACTTATCATATATATATATATTTTTTTATTTATTTTGTTGTAAAGGAAAGAGAAGTTAGATTAAACCCCATAATACGATAATTCCCTGTACGTAATATATACTCTATGTTCACCCTTATTCGAACTTACTGTAGTTTTAAAGGCGCCTACTGAGACTACTTCATACTTTATATACACCAACTTAAAATGCATTGTATGAGAACTTCGCTTTGGACAACGATGCGATTCGACGGGCGATTGGATGCTGGGATTTAAGTCACCTTCAATTCACAAAGTTACCAATGAATAATTCCAAATCATAACTCGAATATTGCATACAATATTTATAGGCAAGAAAATCTCGAGTATCCATTATCCTTCAATCAAATCGCCAGAATTAACGCAAAAGTTTTATCTACAAAGTCGAAAGTAAAGTTGGCAACACTTGGTAGATATCCAATTTGAATTTCATGAATATTAACCGATCTTTCTGTACGTACCGCCCTTTGAGTTTGACCGCTTATTAAGTAGGTATCATAACATTTTCAAAGTCGAAATGCTAACTATACATGTAGTGAAAACTGAATGTTGTAAAATCGTGCCTTTTAGGTGCCATTCCACGACGTTAGACACCTTAATATATTTATGACTTCACGTCTTCCCACAAGGGTAGGCAGAGGTATTTAGCTAGTATCCACACATCCACTTCCCGCCGAAGATATATTTCAGATGCCAACGTAACAGATGGCGAGTCCATCGCCGTAACTTATGCACGACTATACATACGACTTTGAATTTCTTCTTTCTTGCCAAACGTATGCAGGTTTCTTAAATGTACCAACATCCTTTATTCTACGGATATATTATTGGACGAGTTAAATCAAATATATATTTTTTATGAATGGTCCTTGTTAGAATACATATAAGTACTAGCTGTCTCGCCCAGCTTCGCCCGGGTGAAAAAGTAAATCTTCCTGAAACACGATCATAGCGCCACCTATCAGGTCCAATTGTGATGTAAGCTATCCTATATTTCAATTTGGATCAAACTGCACACGGTGTGCAAATTTTATTAAAATCGGTTGAGAAGTTTAGGAGCCCATCGCGGACAAACAACGTGACACGTCATTTATATATATTAAGATAAATGCAAATCCACGCTTTCGTGCACTAAATAAGATTTCTCATTTGAATAATAATGTTAATATTATGTAACTAAACAAGTTTTAATTTGTCAGTAGGGAATCATTTTTAATTAGCATAAAGAAGTAAAATATACAATACTGATATGGAAAAATACATATACAGTATTGGCACATACAAGGTTCTCAGAAACCATAACAGTAATTAAAACATTAATTCCTAAATGTCATGTCTTAAATATGTACATTTAAAGTTTAAATACGTCGCATTTTTGTTCGTGTCAATCTGTTATGCCAAGGAAAAATATCCTAAAGTGGCTTCTACTTTGTCACGTATGCGGCATGACATGGGAGGTTTTACGCGACAATGGCTTCCAGGGGGGTAATATATGACCACCATTATGAGTCTAATCTTAAAGCCTTACTCATATAAATTATCAACCTCTGTTGGATACTTTCTAAGGCACTTTATACACTGCATAGAATAAACAAACAGTAATACTTTAAAAATGTTGAGGGTAAACGGTATTTAGATAAAATAATATATCCTCACGCCTTCCCACAAGGGTCCCCGAAGGGGTAGGTAGAGGTGTATAGGTAATACCCACACACCCACTTTCCGCCAGAGGTATATTAGGTGCCAACGTGACAGATGGCGAGTCCATCGCCGTTACTCAAGCACGACTATACATACGCCTTTGAATTTCTTCTCAGACGTATGCAGGTTTTCCTCTCGATGTTTTCCTTCACCGTAAAGCTCGTGGTGTGACTAATCACTGTACTTAAGTTCAGAAAAACTCATTGGTACAGTCGGGATTCGAACTTGCGACCTCTGCGTTGCAGGCAACTGCTCGAACCACTCGGCCACCACGGCTCTAGGGTAGGGGTAGGGTTAGTACTTGCCTGCAACACAAAGATTGTAAGTTCGAATCCCGAATAATCACACCACGAGATTTATGGAAAAGGAAACATCAAAAACATGAGAGGAAACCTGCATAAGCTTTACAAGATATTCATAGACGTATGTATGTTTTGTAGTGCTTGAGTAACGACCATCTCCCGGCGCTGACTCAACATCAGTCATGCTCGCACCTTAAATTAATCTCCGGAGGAAAGTAGGTGTGTGGGTACTACCTATATACCTCTGCCTGATCCTTTGAATACCCTACACATATAACGTATCAAAATCCATAAGATTCGTCAAGAGTATCAATAGAGAAAAGGCCTTTATAAAGAATATATCATAGTAGTCACCAAAAATTGGTATCCAACTCAAGATATCCATTTAAAGAAATATTAGAAAGTAAATCAATAAATTTCAATAAACCCCAATCTCATAGAAATAAACGAAAAGGTACCTTATATAAAGGTACTTATTATTACACCTGATCGCGTCCCACGTCGTTGAATGGGTAATATAAGGTAACACATACCTTTTTGCAGTAGTCGTATTGAAATCACTGAATGAAATCAATCCGTATGCTAAACAGGGTCGAAAGGTCCATGTTATTGGAATACTTTTTTAACATTAAACATTAAAAAAGAGCATCAAAGCCGCCGTGGCCGAGTGGTTCGAGTAGTTGCCTGCATCACGAAGATTGCAAGTTCGAATCATGACTGTACTAATGAGTTTTTCTTTATGTATAGTAATTAGTACATCTCGAGCTTTACCTTGCAGGAAAACATCGAGAGGAAACTTGTATACGCTTGAGGAGAAATTTAAAGAAGTATGTATAGTAGTGCGTATGTAAAGGTTATGGACTCGCTATCACATTAGCACCTTTAATATATCTCCGCCAAAAGTGGGTGTGTGGGTAGTATATAAACATCTCTTCTCTTCCTACCCCATGTGGGATGGCGTGTAGATATATATAAAGAGCCATGCTGACTTGTGGTCTATGTAATCCTTTGCGAAGCGTTGGTACTTACATATTCTTAAATCCCCATTTGTGAGATAGCTATAACAATTAGTAGCCGTGGTGGCCGAGTGGTTCGAGCAGTTGCCTGCGACGCAAAGGTCGCAAGTTCGAATCCCGACTGTACCAATGAGTTTTTCTGAACTTAAGTACGGTGATTAGTCACACCACGAGCTTTACGGTGAAGGAAAACATCGAGAGGAAACCTGCATGCGTCTGAGAAGAAATTCAAAGGCGTATGTATAGTCGTGCTTGAGTAACGGCGATGGACTCGCCATCTGTCACGTTGGCACCTAATATACCTCTGGCGGAAAGTGGGTATGTGGGTATTACCTATACACCTCTGCCTACCCCTTCAGGGACCCTTGTGGGAAGGTGTGAGGATATATATATATTTATAACAATTAGACCTACGTTCTTTTTACAATACATATTGCTTCATAATAATAAATATTATTATAATTATAGTTTAATAATATGCCACAAATATTCCCAGAGTAGTCATAGTTGTAGCAACGATGCCTTTTCATCGTAGATATTTTAGATGCGTGTACGATAGCGAATATTTCGCCGTCTCTCAAGCGCGACTTTTTATATGGCTTTGAAAAGATAAAGGCTGTCATAAATCAGCATACCTATATCAAACCATAAAAAGTTAAAGTTTCAACCTGTGTAGGTGTCTACCTAAAGCAGTCTACCACATCGACAAATTTTGAAACGATATTTATTTATTACGTGTCGAATAAATACCAAAGGTTAGATTTGAATGCGTAACTCCTTACACTAATAAATCAAAAGTGGACTGTCATGTAGAAGGGAGTAAATAAACAAGGCTTACATGTTCGTTATCATACATAAAGTGTAAAGTGAAATATGACCGTGAATATATTGGAACCATAACGTATTGCGTATTGATATTGTACGTAGTCAATAGATAACTAGATGTGTCATCATGAAATTATGATGCAAAGGAGAGAAGTTTGTCAGTTAAGGGGGGATCCTACTCCAAATGGTGGTCATTGCGACTTTAAATGAAGTAGGCAGGTGAGGCCTTTGAGCTTTTCGCTGAGTATTCTTAGGTTAAAAAGTGAGGTTTTCAGACTGGGACCGTAATTCAATGCCAAATGTCACAGTCATTATTATATATAAAATAAATTAAGAGCCGCAGTGGCCGTGAGTCAAGTAGATGCAACATAAAGATTGTAAGTTCGAATCCTGACTGTAAAAATGTGCTTTTCTAAACTTAAGTACAATGATACCATGAGGTTCATTCAAACAATAAAACCATAATGCCTGCAGTAGTTAAACACTGAGTAAAATAATATTTCATATATATAAGATATTAAAGATATTAACACTCGGAAAAAGAGAGTAGCACCGTTCTCCGGTCAGGTTCATACTCTTTCCTGCTGTGTATATTTTATGTATAGCTGTGCGATAGAAGAAAAATTAAAGTTATTTTTCTGCAAACATAGCTATCATATTCCTCTTATGAACGATTTTAAATTAGATTTATTTATGAACAAAACACACGACCCTTGGATCTGTTTAATAAAACGTAATAGATGTTTACTCATTCGCAGTTAATGTCGCATATTCAATTGCGAAAAGTGCTTATTAGGTCTATTCATTACATCATAAAATAAATAGTTCGTCCTAATTTTAAGTTCAAACAGAATTTCTTTCTTCTTTTATATGTTAATTAATAATTGAATTTCATATTTCGTGTCGAAATATTTCTTACATGCACTCACTATTTGCCATTACAAGCCTCTTTTGTTTCCTATTCTTTCATACATCTTATCACGCACTTTCGTTCCTTTGAAGTGCTTCCGATATAACTTTACTATGGGAGGAAAATATAGGCTTATCTAGATGTTTTCTATTTCCTGTAACACTTACCGTACAGCATTCGTCACGTACCGCGGTCGTATCCGCAGGGAGAAAAGACGGGAGACATTCTTAAATTTTCATACCAAACACATTTCGCCCTTCCATACATGTCACGGAGAAAAGTGAAAATACCAAATAGAATTTCACGTCACCCATATTTTGTTGTGAATTTTTATTTTGTTTATGTCCCGTGAAAATTGGGTTTTCGTGTTCCATACATTGTTAAAGCCGTTCATTACGGCACAGTAAAACATGATTATGTTCGTGCCTCCTCTTGAGGATCCCAAAAGTTTTTTTACCTTATCACAAATATTTATGCATATTTATAATATATCCTCACGCCTTCCCACAAGGATCCCCGAAGGGGTAGGCAGAGGTGTACAGGTAGTACCCACACACCCACTTTCCGCCAGGGATATATTTTAGGTACCAACGTGACAGAAGGCGAGCCCATCGCCGTTACTCAAACATGACTATGCATACGCCTTTTAATTGCTTCTCCGACGCATGCAGGTTGCCTCTCAGTGTTTTCCTTCACCATTAAGCTCGTGACTAATCACTGTACTTAAGTTCAGAAAAACTTATTTCTACTGTCGGGATATGAACTTGCAACCTTAGTGTTGCAGATTAAAGAAAAAAAACTATTTACGGCATCGAACTTGGACACTGAAGGCAATATTCACGATTTGGAATTCTTTCCATGCCGATATATTTCCCAAAACACTTTATTTTTGCCTTCACAAATAAATGGTAATAAGTTAGCGCAAGTAATTTTTCTCGCTTTGTTGCTCCTCGGAATAGTTTAAAGCTTCCAAAGATCCAATGGAGCCGCAAATTGCCGCTACGGCTGTTGAATACTTTTCGGTAATATTATTGGTGGCAACTACAATAAAATTTATTGGGTCTTTTCAACGCTCCGGCATTCCATATTCAAAATTGTTCTATGTTCGAATTTCCATTCTTAAAATATTAAAACTCTGTTGGCTTTGTGGTTCGAGTAAACCTGCAACGAATAGGATGCAAGCTCGAATCGACTGAGTATTTTTTTCTGAATATAATCAGATATAGTGATTAATCACACCAGAAAGAAGAAATCGAGAGGAAACCTACTTGAAGATTAATTATTTTTGCTTTAAATTCTTAATTATTAGTTACTCACACTGCTTGATCTGAATGGGTCCGATCGCTGCAACGTCTCAAATGCGACTATAAGTTATCATGATGACCGCGACTGCAGCACATACATTATCCGAATAACTAATGATTTATTCATTTTACTTATAATAATATATACAGGTATAGTTTAAACTGCCAGCTGCAGCATATCGTGGCAAGTCTGTACGAAAAAGGTTTTATAGCAATAAATTAAGTTAGATAAGATTTTTTTTGTCTCACAATACAATTGTACTTTACTTATACGTATACTGACGTATTAGTATAGTACAATTATATTGTGAAAACCTATTATTTATTTAAAAATAATTATTTAGGGCAGTGAGTAAAGCCCTGCTTGAGAGACGGAGATAGACTCGCTATCTGCGACGCTGACTCTAAAATATATCTCCATCGGAAAGTGAATGTATGTACCTACGCCTTCGTAAGACTTCCAACTTTAAATTGTATACTTTCTGTACATAGACATCAAAACGCATTTGATCTTAAACAGGAGTTGTTAAAAAGAGGTTATATATATTTTTTATCTACAATATATTTTGCCTTCGTCGGGTAAATAAAAAAGTTGCTTCATCCTCTCAAGGCTAAGTTGCCAAGTATTCAGACAAGTTGTTTGTGTAAGTTCAAGTAATTGACTTTATGGAATTTCAGAAGCAAGTAATGATCAAAGTTTTTGCTTCTTGTTTTTCATTCCTTGCCGATGCTAAGCCGATTGATGGGATTAATTATGTTTTTTTAAATATTAACAATGTGTAATAGCTTTACTTTAGTAAGACATTAATTAGACGAGTCAATTCGAAACATCATCATCATCAATTTACAGCAGTCCACTGCTGGACATAGGCCTCTTCCATGGCGCGCCACCATACTCTGTCTTCGGCCCTTCCATCCGCCGACAGCGACCCTCTTAAGGTCGCCCGTCCACCGTGCCTCAGGACGCCCTACACTACGTTTTCCCGTCCGTGGTCTCCATTCGAGGACTCGTCTGCTCCACCGTCCATCTGTCCTGCGACAGACGTGGCCAGCCCAACGCCACTTTAGCGAGCTAATTCTTTGAGCAACGTCGGTGACTCTGGTTTTTTCTTATTCGAAACATAATATATCTAAATAGATGGATAAAATTTCCTATGAGGATAATATACTTCAATATTTAAAAGCCGCGGTGGCCGAGTGGTTTGAATCCCGACAGTTCCAAGTTGAGTTTTTCGAACTTAAGTACAATTATTAGTCACACCACTAGCTTTACGGTGAAGGAAAACATTGAGAGGAAACCTGCATACGTCTGAAGAGCAATTCAAAGTCGTCCTTAAGTAACGGACTCGCCATCTGTCACGTTGACACTCAAAATATATCTCTGGCGGAAAGCGGGTGTGCACTGCTTGGTGGCGGGTGGGTGTGCGGGTGGGTACTGCTTACATACCTCTGCCTATCCCTTCGGGGACCCTTGTGGGAAGGCGTGAGGATATTTATTTAACGTTTGGATTTTATGAAGTATAGATATTTAAAACCTATTTGATCGGTAGTTGGAACGTGTTCTGCCTTTGTATTATCTTCCAGAACATTCGTTATGTATATTTCGGTCTGGTTACTATTTATTCACTCGCTATTTCTTAAAACTAAAGTAAGAAAAATAAAAGACGAGCCACGCTTTTCTAGATCTTATAAATATTCATGAAATAGAAATTGGAACAGTGTACTGAACGGGCTTACTCGAAAGTTATTTTATGATCACGGCTTCCTAATTTTATCCTTTCCAATATTATCCTCGAAAGTATAAACGAGGTTAATAAATAAAATTCTTATATCAAAATATGGCAAATATATTATATTTATTATGTCTTGTAGACGAAAATAAACAAAGCATTTTTAATAAGTAAAAGTTGATGAAAAAGTCTTACTAAAATGTATGCTATAATTTATGTATATATCCCAACCTATGTATCTCTACGCATTTTCATAAGGGATCGCGAGGGGGTAGGCTGAAGTTCACTATGTTTTCGTCGGAGATGTTTAAATGTGCCAACGTGACAGAAGGAGCCTGTTTCCATTTTTCATTCGTATTTTAATTTGGCCACCGAATATTATCACGAAAAAAGGTTTCATATTATATTGCAACCCAAAAAGTTGATAAAGCACCATAGACAACGATGAATATTAATATCACCAAATTAGTAAGCAGAAATGCATATTTTTTGTTCAGTGAAACATTTGGACAACAAATGGTTAACGAAGCAAGAAAATTTTACTGCCTCCCTTCCTCCAGGGACACAGGAGTAATTATTGCCTGTTTTCATTGTAAGGGCTATTAACTATGAATAGCCATTTTCACTAATGTACAAAATACTGTTATCGTACAAACGTCATATTACCAACTGTTAAAACAAAAATACTTACGTACCGTTTTATGTACAGTATCAATTAAGTACATAATATTATCCTTCAACCGCCTAAAGTTTGGCAATCTGAACATATCTTGGAACACAAAAATATAGCTTAAAAATGTGTATAAAATATCTACATTCATTTCACACACGAACCAATATACTTACCTCCTAAACTACTAAACTTACCTTACTACTTTAATATAATATTATAATGCAAATTCAGTTTCAAAAACCTTGTATTAAAATAATTATGTAGTAGTAGGTCTGCAGAATTGTTCGGCATGATGCCCACTTCCACCTTCTACCACCGCACCTCTCGCCATCGACGGGGAACTCATCCCCATACCTTGGAACCACAAAGGTCACTGTGCACTTCCAAAGGAGTTTCTTCCGCGAACGCTCAGGCTGGAGAGTACAGCATGGAGTTCTTCAAGAAGGGTGTGAAAAGATTGCTGCAGGTTCGACAACGCGCGTGTGATACCCCTGGTGTTGCAAGCGTCCATGGGCGGCGGTAACCGCTTACCATCAGGCGGACCGCATGCTTGTTTGCCACTCATGTGGTATAAAAAAAGGTAAGTAAAGGACACTGAAAACTCATAAAAAGAATATTAAGAACGACGTATTTAAAGACAATAGTTATAAACCTCCGATGTCTTAGGTGCCTGTGTCATATTTAATACTCACCTCAGAGAATTACAAAAGTACACAAAAACTAACAAACAACGCGAATAAAATGAAATAACCATTGACTTCCTGATAAAAGAGCAATAGGAGCAATTTCGTTCCGCGGAAAAATAAAACATAAAAAAGATAAATTTTTTCCCTTTGCATTTTATTTCATTCGCAATGCCCTCCCGCTTTCTTTTGTTCTGAGTGATTTATGAAGTACTGTAACCTTACAAAACATTAAACATTGGAACTGAATACAAGTAAACAGAAATAAATTTAAATAACAACAAGTTGCTTCATGTATGTAACAGCGTTATTAAATGTATGTTTACAAAATAACCTCTTTATAAATTTTAATAATAAAAATAATAATAATAATATATCCTCACGCCTTCCGTGTGTAGGTAATACCCACACACCCACTTTCCGCCAGAGGTATATTAGGTACCAACGTGACAGATGGCGAGTCCATCGCCGTTACTCGAGCACGACTATACATACGCCTTTGAATTTCTTCTCAGACGTATGCAGGTTTCCTCTCGATGTTTTCCTTCACCGTAAAGCTCGTGGTGTGACTAATCACTGTACTTAAGTTCAGAAAAACTCATTGGTACAGGCGGGATTCGAACTTGCGACCTTTGCGTCGCAGGCAACTGCTCGAACCACTCGGCCACCACGGCTTCTTAAATTTTAAATAAAAAAATTATTACTCTGACTATAAGTAAACATAAACACATTCAAATAACAACGAGATAATTTATATCTAAGTCATTAAAGTAATAGGAAAATATAAAAAACTTATCACTTTGAATTTTAATATATATCATTGTAAAGCGCAGATTTGGAAGGACAAAGAAGAGGATAATGGGGCGAACTGGACATGCACCTACTACTATTATATAGCGTTCCTGAAGTGGAGAAATATAATAGGAAAAATAGGTTTATTTATTATTGTTACATAGTTGCCATTGCTACATTTGCGTGTCTCGACACATGTCACACTTAAATAGGATAAGGTAAGGTAGGTAGGTGTAAGAGAGGTAGAGCATAACGGGTTTCCCGTTCGAATTCGGAGCTGCCCGACTGGGGCAGGACCTCCACCTTACAGAAGTCCGTAGCCAAATAACACAATTTTTTGTGTTGTGTTCCTACGCGGTGAATAAGGTTTCCAGTGATGAGCTCCTTGGGGAGGGGGGGAGGACTGTTACATTGTGTTGGAAGCAGAGGGATTAAACCCATTATGCTGCCAACACACTATAACACTCCGAACACAGAGTGGCAACGCGCAAGTGATGCTTCGGTATCGTGAGCGTAAATAGGCTACGGTAACCGTTTCCCATCAGGTGGGCCATATGCTTGTTTGCCACTCTTGTTGTATAAAAAAAAAAAAAGATCAGTATAGTTTTCATCTTGATTCATACTGATGATATATTTTCCATTTAACTGCAGTCTCCCTGCAGCTTCTAATTACTGCACAAAGAATCACCGTCGCAAGCCACAAATGAGCCACTTTAAAAGGAGCTAGGAAACTGGGTTGTTTACTTAAAAACATATGCTTTTGCTCGTATCAGATGGAAGTAGGCTGGGTAAGATTGGCACTACGATTTTTACGCACCTATATTTATTGTTGAAATTTGAGGTTTTTTTTTCAAATAATAATAATAATTAATCAATATAATATCTACATATACTCGTAGCTTGCCACTTTGATTTAAAAGTTCACAATTTTATATAATTGGCGGTTTCACAAATATTGATTTCATTTTCATATTTACATGGAAACCCAACTACAAGAAAATGTGATGTTTGTTAAGAATTTAGAATCGTAAAAACAAAATAAGTAGCAGAATGTGAAAATTCGGTGAAAAGCAGTAAATAATTCTATTGTCTAGATAATGTTCCGTGACGAGCAATTCAATTCGTCATCAAATAAAATTGTATACGGAAGGATTTTTTAGCAATACAAACTACGTTATTAAGAGTAATGGGGCCCGTGGGTATAAGTGGGTGTGTGGGTACTACCTATACACTGCTGTCTAGACCTACTAGACCTACTAGAGTCTACCTTGTAGGTATAAATATTATTTTTAAGTATATATAATAAACTAGCTAATTCTACGTTGGTTTGGACACATAGAAAGGATGAGTGAAGAAAGATTGACGAAACAGTTATACAAAGCAAAAGTGTGTGCAAGAAGAGGCAGAGGAAGGCCACGTTCCAACTACCTGGATCAAATAGATCGGACTCTGAAGGACGGGAACGTTAAGAGTACTCGAAACCGACGAGCATGTATGAAGAGACTGATGAATGTGGACGAAGCGAAAGAGGTATGTAAAGTCTAGAGAGAACTGGCGCTCTATACTCTCTGCCTACCCCGTTAGGGACTTGGCGTGATGATATGTATGTAGCTAATTCTATCCTGTTCATATTAAATAACCCTAGACAAATAAGATCATGCAAATCATCGTTAAATGGAATAAAACCCAAGTTCTCAAACGCCTAATTTCCCTTTGATGTCATAATTCAAAGTAATATTACCGGAATAGTTTCAAAGGTCTTACTGAAGGAAATATAATCATATTCGAGGGATACACGAACTATCAAGAGTATCAACCAAATGTAGTGTACTGAGATCATCCTAGGCTCATATCAGATGCGAAACCGTCTGTATAATCGTATTTCCAACGTTGCGGTACGATTTCGTAATATTGTGCTGCAAATCTGGTTAAGTTTACCGATCCGACATGAAATTTCAGTACTTCTGGACTGTTATTACAAGAAACATGATTTCCTCGGAAACTTTGCGAACGAGTAGTTGGCAAAGATTGTACGCTCATCTGTACTATTGAGCATTTTTTAGTCTTTTCTAATATTATAGCTGGGAGTAGTACTCTTGAAGTTTCTTCCTCGAGTGTTCGAACGATTTAAGTCAAGTCGTTGATGCGTGGTCTTCCTCTGCCACGTCTTCCATACACTTTTTCATTGTATATATCTTGCGTTTTTTAACAATTCGAGACATCGAATAAAATTCTCGATTAAATATGGGATATTGATTTAAATGCACAGTAAATAAACGAATTACAATTGAAATATAATACTATAACAGTATTATAACAATCTCAAACGTGCAGGTTTCCTCTCGATTTATTTCTTCTTCTTCACCTCAGAGCTCGTGCTGTAACTAATTAGGCTGTGGAATAAGCTCCCCGTTGAGGTTTTCCCTGGAGAGTACAGCATGGAGTTCTTCAAGAAGGGTCTGAAAAGATTCCTGTAGAGTCAGCGTCGCGCGAGCGATACCCCTTGTGTTGCAAGCGTCCACAGACGGCGGTAACAGCTTACTTACCATTAGGAGGGCCGCATGCTTGTTTGCCACCCAAATGGTATAAAAAACAAAAAATATAAAATCACGATATCCCAGTATTTAAGTTCAGAAAAACTCATTAGAACAGTGTTAATTTGAACATACAAGCCACCACGCCTCTTACATAATAATATCCCTAAAATCAATGTATTGTTTTTGATGTAACTGGAAGCATTATTTCTACTCCTCAACTAGTCAACGAAAGCATCATAAGCTACTAAATTAAATCTCAGCTCCATTCACTAGAGAACAAAGCCGCTTTTTCGAACGCAAAATCTTTTACATTTTTGCACCACAAACAGAAAGGAACACAAGAATAAATGGGATTAAGTCAACATAGAAATATATATGTTATTCACTACCAAATTGATACCAATCTCGGCCACAGGGCCTGCATCATATTCATCTCCAGGAATCTTAATATGAAATCTATACGCAGCAAACATCAATCTTACCTTCCAAGCATTTCTTAGAGAAAAATATATTATTGGGCAGGTGGGTATTATGTTCCGTTGAAAACTCATGAATTTTCGGCTTTGGTACGACTTCTGCCAGTTCTATTGGCTTCATTTATAAGTCTACGTTCATAAAATTATTTATTTACATTTTTTCATTCATACCTTCAAACAAAGTCCCCTTAAGGCAGATTGGTACTAGCACCGTATTTTCGCTAGAGACATATCTAGGCGCTAACGTGACGGGTTGCGTCATTCATACGTCTGAATTTATTTTCAAACGTATGCAGGTTTCCTCTCGACGTTTTCCTTCACTGTGAAGCTCGTGGCGGGATCACTGTACTTAAGTTCGGAAAAACTTATTGGTTCAGTCGCGATTCGAACTTGCAATGTTTGCGTTGCAAGCGACTACTCGAAATATTCGGTCACCTGGGTTGTTATTTGCATGGTAAGTGGTTACCGTAACCTATAGACGTTATCAATGCCTATGTAATTATCCTTGCCCTGTCTCATCATAAGAGGAGCTACTGTTCAAGCAGCATAGAGGACGAACTGAATCGGCTAACCAGCATTACAATTTTATGTAGAGTCCGAAAACTTCCGATATACTTTCACTGCCTATCTCTCGGCCTAGGGGTCTCGGCGTGATTTATATGTATGTAATACTAATCTTCCTTTACTGTGTGAATATGCCTTCGACATGCAGGCATATTGTCCTTGATTCAAATCTAGAACGCAAACAAGCCACAAAGAGGCTAAACCTGTAGTTCGTTTAAGCTTAATCGTCATCATCATATCTTCACGTCGAGTCCCTAACGGGAGAGGCAGAGAGTATAGAGCGCCAGTTCTCTCTAGACTTACATACTTCTTTCGCTTCGTCCACATTCATCAGTCTCTTCATACATGCTCGTCAGTTTCGAGTACTCTTGACGTTCCCGTCAGAAGCTTAATGAGAATTAAATATCCACATTGAGATAATACAAACTGTACTGGCGGGTCAGGGCAATATGGTCCAGTTATCCATCTTGCATCTACTAAGTAGGACCGTACTTAATCTGCGCAGTGAACCAACCGTGACTTGAGATTTGTTTTGCTGCGCTGTGGAAAAATACTGCTATACTAACCAGTAGATATTCCTGAAGGTTCAACCAACCGTAACATTACATTACTCTGCATGTTGGCTTTCGCAAAGTAGTTGGTATTGTTAGAAGGTATTTGGGATTATGAGTTGAATATGGTTTGTTTTATATATCCTCACACCTTCTCACAAGGGTCCCCGAAGGGGCAAGCAGAGGTGTATAGGTAATACTTACATACCACCATAAATAATACCATAAATAAATAAATAAATAAATAAACAAATAGATAGTTCATCGCCGTTACTCAAGCATGACTAAATTTACGCCTTTAAATTTCTTCTCAAACGTATGCCGATTTTCTCTCGACATTTTCCTTTACAATAAAGCTCGTGGTGAGACAAAGCATCTTGACTGATTCTACATACTTTTAAGAAGATACTCAATGAGGTATCTATATATAGCTATACCACAGTAACGGTGAAGGTCTTAAATAAAATCTCCAAGAGAGTTATTAGTTATTACTCATTTGGTGACCCTTCTGGCTAGCCCTGAATATATACTTCTACTTTACATTATTCGTTTATCATATGCAAATCAATTAATTACTCTCAGCTATAAGAAACCTGTAGCAAACATATACATTGACTATTTAACTAACATTGCATAAGACCAAATGTTTGACATTCATAGTGGCACACGATCTAATGTGAGATACTAAGAAAAATGGCCTACGATTGATCGAAAGTACAAATAACCCGGTTCAGACATTACCAAGCACGTGTTTAGAATATCAATACAATATGTGTAGCATTGATGTAGTATACACAAATATTTGAAGCCTTAGGCGGGTGAGCGAACCCGCAACCATTAGCGAAGAAGGCAGTGTGTTGTGCTGTGTTGATGTTGTACTCAATACTATAGTTCTACAGAGTTTATGGTGTTTGAATCTCATGAAAGTTAAAAATTCTACTTTTTATGTTGTTTATACCCAAGGATAGGAACGTCAAGAGTACTCTAAGCTGACGGGCATGTATGAAGAAACTTATGAATGTGGATAAAGCGAATGATATTTGATGGAGAGAGAATTGGCACCTCATTACCCAGCACCATTGCACTATGTGAATAAATAATATTTTAAACATTATTTTTGATAGTCATTAGATCAAAGAACTTCATTTAGATATAGGCGATATATACCTTCTTTCAAGAGGTAATATAATGATAAATTTCAAAGTAAAATTCGAACACTAAGTGCAATGTCGCGTACAAGTGCCAATAAGAAGTACAGCTACAGATACGAATAAATGAATATTAATAAGCCGAAGATTGCTGTTCTATCGTGAAGAATGTTGTAGATAACCCAAAACAAAAAAAATATTAAAAACTAGTTTTCTTAGTAGTATTTATATTATACAAATATGACATCTAGTATTTTTAGAATTGGATGTTCCAATTCTAAATTGTGATAAGTATTGCGTTTCAAAATAACATCGACCTGCGAAATTGCGTAATTTTTGTGTTTAATTTAGAAAAGTTTAATAATATGATATAATATATCCTCACGCCTTCCCACAAGGGTCCCCGAAGGGGTAGGCAGAGATGTATAGGTAATACCCACACACCCACTTTCCGCCAGAGGTATATTAGGTGCCAACGTGACAGATGGCGAGTCCATCGCCGTTACTCAAGCACAACTATATATACGCCTTTGAATTTCTTCTTATACGTGGCAAGCTCGTGGTGTGAGTCGAGAATAGTTTTAAAAAAAATATCTAGATGTGAAGGCAACAACTTCAATCAGGGCCTGTCATATCCCCCGTGAGGCACTCGGCGGGATGATATGAATGTTCTTACAAAAATATTATATAAGTGAAATAAATTCCGTATTTTATAATTATCATTTTAAATTAACATTACTCGTGCAATATTTGCTTTAGATCAAAGCAGCAAATAGTAGTACATCATCGGAAAACCAATTACCAAAACTCCAAGCGCAATCAAATACAAAACACACATTTCCATACAACTACAAATAAACAAAAGGATCTAATTCAACGTGAGCAAAGCGAAATCACCAAATCGGCTAGATTCGATCTCATTTGCATTCAGTCGAGAGCCTGTTTTCAAAGCGCCGGCTATGCAAGGACAAAATACCGGTTTGAATTTTGCATTAATGTCCTTTCTGGATCCATGACGTTGTGGTTCGTGTATTTATAGCTTTAAGTGAAATCATAACTCGGCAATTTTGCGTATATTGACGAGATCATTATAAATAGCTGACATATTTTTATTAGTCGTGGCCGTGGTGGCCGAGACGTTAGATTCATTGCCTGTAACACAAAGATTGCATGTTCCAATCCCCACTATACCTACCAATGAGTTATCTAAAACTTTAGTATAGCGATGGACTCGCCATCTGTCACGTTGGCACCTAATATACCTCTGGCGAAAAGTGAGTGTGTGGGTATTACCTATACACCTCTGCCTACCCCTTCGGGGACCCTTGTGGGAAGGCGTGAGGATATATTATTATTATTATTTAAGTATAGCGATTAATCACACCACGTCCTTTACATTGAAGGAAAGCATCGAGAGGATACCTGCATACATTTCAGAAGAAATCCAAACATGTATGTACGTACTTGAGTAACGGCGATGGACTCGTCATCTGTCATTTTGACGCCTAACATATATCTCCAGGGGAAAGCCGGTGGTCACTATCTACACACCCTACCACTTCGAGGACCTTTGTGGGAAAGCGTCATGATATATATATTTTTTATTTTACTTAAAGCTTCACTCAGTGAATCAGCATTGCCATACATGATAATACGGCCAGCCGTCTAGTCTTTTTTAATGACGGTTTATTTAAATAAATATGGAGTCTACTTAATTGTAAGTTTGTATAAGAATATTGTTGTATTAATGTTACATAGCTTTTCAAAATATTAAGAGTTGCAATGTCACGAAATTTTCTATAAGTTGTTTGTAGCGTAGACATGTTTGTTCCCGCGATTAGTACGCAAATAGCTGTTGCTCAAGTGAGGACGAACCCGCGACTTTCAAAATCCAAGTCACTGACACGGACCGCTATCTGGTCGGCAAATTTAAGTTCTTACAATCACATATATTTTCGTACATAAATCAATTAAGCACGCACCATCTTGGTTGGTGGTAATTATGTTCATTTATCACTCGCTAACGTTGCTTACATTAGCCGGCAGTACATCATCAAGTTACAAGGGCAACTTAGTTTAGAGCTGACAAGACAACGATCACGGGACGTGTGACGGCTCATACCTACCAACGGAATGTTGTACAAAGAGTAATTTAAGCAACAAATTCTTCCAAAAGTAACTGTCGTAGCCGATAAGTCTCAATTAGTCGGCAGTGTGTGACAATGAGTTTTTTCTAAAGTTACACACAACACGAGCTTTACGGATTTTGCGTATGCTTGAGGAGAAATTCAAAGGCGTATGTATAGTCATGCTTGATTAACGGCGACGGACTCGCCATCTGTCACGTTAGCACCTAAAATCACTCATACCCCTCTGCCTTACCCTTCGGGGACCCTTGTGGGAACGCGTGAGGATAACACTAAAGTATATCTCCGTGGGAAAACAAGGTGTTATTATGCCTTTGCCTACCGCTTGGGAAGGCCTGCCGCACCTTTGTGGCAAGGCGTGAAGATAAATCAAAATGCATTCACGAAATATATTTGTGTATCTTATCGAATCTCATAAAAAGTGGTTTCGTTGCAGTGAATGTTACCATTAATAGGCGCTTTTCGGATAAAGACACCGTTACTGCATTATAGCAGCAAACATTTTCATTGGCTCAATTGCAATATACACGATACAGTTCTGTTTAAAATCGGGATTTTCAGTTAAATCGCGCTTAATGGGCCGACGAAATAAATCAACGGTGCAGTCGGGATGTGATGCTTTAACGATACGTCGATGGTTCATAATTGATTTCAGCTCTGATACAGCAAGTTGATCTTCATTATTAATTGTTTAACAGGGTTTACATTAAAGAACTGGTTACGAGCTTAGAGAATAATTTTATTTACCTATTGCTGTTAAAAAATATGCGACACATTGGGATCCCTGTCAGAAACATGACTATGTAGGTAGCCTTGTTATTTTTTATCCTTTTATTTATTATTTTATATTATAATTGTATAGGATCTTGAAAAAAGGTCAGGTCAAGAGTACCCTAAACCGAAGAGCATGTATGAAGAGAATAATGAAAGTGGACGAAGCGAAAGAAGTATGCAAGGATCGTAGCAAGTGGAAAGATGTGGTCTCTGCCTTCCCCTACGGAAAAGAGGCGTGATTATATGTATGTATGTATGTATATATGGGCATGTTAGGGGAAAAATAAAATAGTAGATATACCCACGTACAGTATGTTTCCTTAAAAAAGATATTGATCTAATTTGCAACGAAAATAATCGCAATGGAACTGTCGTGAATGACTGTGAGGTTACTGTGCAATGTGCATGTTATGTTGAGTAGGAATTATCAAATCGATGAGTGATATGAAGAAATGTTGATGAAATAGATTTATATGTATATTGCTGACTGGAATATGAGGCAGAGAAAGACCACGTTTCAATGAAAAAAACGACCATTCAAAAATGGAATCATAAGATTATGAAGAGAAATCTTACAACAGAAAATATTTTAAACTGCATCTATTTTAAATAAATAAATACCTGGGACAATTCCACACAAATTGACCTAGTCCCAAAGTAAGCAAAGCTTGTGTTATGGTAACTAGACAACGATATATTTACTTATATAGATAGATATATACTTAAATACATAGGACATCCAAGACTAAGGTACAAATATTCGTGTTCATCACACAAATATCTGCCCTCAGCGGGATTCGAACCCGCGACCTCAAGTTTCGCAGTCAGGAGCTCTAACCACTAGACCAGACGGTCGTCTTAAATAGACAAGTAAATAGACATCCAATCAAGTCTGCGGTACAAATAAATAATATAAACAATACTCATATAAATTTTCCATTCGAACACAGATTTTTATACGGATTGGAATATCTGGAATTCACAACCCCGAATCGGCAGCTTGATAGATTTTGAGGTTTACGCAAATCCCGTGTCTTTGAGACGGTAATTTGTCTCCTTCGAGATCCTTTGTTTTGCCATTTTATGATGTAATGCGAATTGGATGATATTACTCATTTGTTCCGTGTCCTAAAACAATTTTACTTTGTTTGAAAATTTTTACGATATGGTCATTTACGCTAATTTGGTCGGTTCGACGAATATTATAACAAAACTGATAAATAATAATAATAATAATAATCGTTTATTTATTTATATAAATACATATGAGTATTAAATAAAGTTAATTCTAAATTAATCACCGGGAAGAAGATGGCCTTCTTCCTGCGTATGCCAGACACTCATTCAAAATAAACACATTCAGCTGCCAGCACATCCCGTGCAGGAGTTGCTCTTGAGTCCAGGAGGGCATTGAGTGCCGTTAGTGTCCACGATAGAATAAGTAGGTATTAAAATGTGTTTTTTGAGCTTTACTCCTGCTTTGTATCAGATCACGAGCTTTACGTTGAAGGAAATTATGCCGAGAATAGCTGAAATAATATAAAGACGTATGATAGTTTTGTTTGAGAGACGAAGACGTAGTCGCTACCTGTCACGTTAGCACTTCGAAGAGGGGATGAAATTACACCCTTGCCTACCTTTTGGGGGTTTCTTGTTGTTAACTCATTTTACTATTCAAAGACTCAGCTCAACAATTTTTTTTGAGCCGTGGTGGCCGAGTGGTTTGGCCGAATCCCGACTGTACCAATGAGTTTTTCTGAACTTAAGTACAGTGATTAGTAGACACACCACGAGCTTTACGGTGAAGGAAAACATTGAGAGGAAACCTGCATACGTCGAGAAGAAATTCAAAGGCGTATGTATAGTCGTGCTTGAGTAACGGCGATGGACTCGCCATCTGTCACGTTGGCACCTAATATACCTCTGGCGGAAAGTGGGTGTGTGGGTATTACCTATACACCTCTGCCTACCCCTTCGGGGACCCTTGTGGGAAGGCGTGAGGATATATTATAGGATATATTTCACTGTAAAGATTTAACCAATTTTCTATTCAGCAACTGTCAAAGCTACAACAGCAATGAAGGGCGAGAGGAAACGTTTGACAAATAATTCAAAGACTTAAAGTATTTTAGCAGTGTTTCTTCGTTATATTTTTTATATACCATACAGGTGGCAAACAAGCATACGGTCCGCTTAATGGTAAGTACCTTACTGTACAAAAACTCATATCATGTATCAATTTAATTTCGGTTTCCTTATATTAATATGACAGTACCCTTGCAGCACATTACACTAGCATCCTTGAAGGAGATTCAAGCGAACGTGAGTTTAATCACTGTGCTATTAAGTTTTCCTGAAGAAAATAATGCTTCATTAAAATTTTAGCGGTGCAGTTAAATTTTCTATACGGAAGAGATTTTAATGAAGCGTGCTGCGAGACAAGAGTTTTAATCTGCAGCTTTTTGCCTTGCATGCGGTGAAATATCGGCCCACGCTAACGGGAAGCACTAGCTAGGGGCTGCTTATTATTAAAATGGTAGCGGAAATTAAAATATTCTGTTAATGAACCTGCAGGGAGAGAAGGAAAATAGTAAAACGGAAGAATAATAACTATCTATCTAACTATATTATTGTGGCCCATCACAGTGTATTTAGTTGTTAGTGGCGTATTTTGGTATGGTTCAAATAGGTACCACCAATACGATTTGTAGGCTTTCACTCCAATTATCCTTTCTCTGCCAATGCATTTTCTGAACCCATCATAAGTAGTGTTCGTTAGATTCGTTCAGAAACGTCCTTACGTATACTTACACAAGTAGTACATAAGTAGTGTTCGTTAGATTCGTTCAGAAACGTCCTTACGTATACGTACAAATTGTGTGACTATCTGTTATTGTAATGTGATAAGCCGCAAAGGTGGATTAAAAGTCGTATGCAGGTAGGCTGGCAGGGCCTAGGGCCATCATAATAAAATAAAATATAAGACTTGACGAGTAACTGGCGTGAACGTGTGTGTTGTTTTAAAGGTAAAGGAATGCTTCTACTATGGCTAGGACATGTAGAAAGGATGACTGAAGAATGACGGAACAAACATACAATGCGAAAGTGTGTAGAAGAAGAGCATGCACACGCAAGAGCACAGAAAAAGACCACGTTCCAATAATCTAAATGAAATCAATCAAGCACCCGAGGTTTGGATCGTCAATAGTTCTATAAACTGGTGTCTTACGAAGAAACTGATGAATGTGTATGAAGTGAAAGAGCTTTCTAAATCTAGGGAAAATTGGCGCTATATTTTGTACTTACACCTCGAGTGTAACACCTCGAGTCCACCTCGGTATGGCTATGTAAATAGTACAAACAAACATTGTTAATTAACCATATACTTAATATTCGCTGTAAATATGGAATACACAATCATTTTAAACGTTTAACTTGATAAAGTAACCACATTTATCTTCTCTATTGTAAATCGCAAATCCATAATAAATAGACCACTATAAGCTGGTCACGAATTGCCGTCGACTTTTGAATAAGAATCTTTCTTTCGTCGCCTCTTGAGATGCATTTTTCGTTTGGCACAAAATAAAAGTAGGTGCGATCAAATTTTGTTTGACTTCTTCTTCGTCGTTCCACTTTTGGCAGAGTGGTCGTGGCTGTCATTTCTTGTGTTGCGACCCTAACCACACGGCGCCATTCTTCTCGCACAGCCTTTGTTTGACATAAGCTGTCAACTTGTCGTGTCAAATCTTCAAACTTGGCTACTATTCTACTTAGAAGTTTGGCTAAACTTAGAAGCAACTATGGCTTCTTATATATAGGTCCAATGATAGTCAATTTACACTTTTAACAAGCTCATAATATTATTCTATAATAAGATAAGACCAAGGAAGAATGAGTGTGATTGTAAAAACAATTAAAGACATGTTTCGCTGTTGAGTCATATATAAATTATGTGTGAAGTGAGTGCTGAAAGATTGACGAAATATAAATACAATGCGAAAGTGTTTGGAAATGAGGCTGATGAATACCACGTTGTAACTACCTAGATCAAATGGATCGCACACTCGAGGATCGGAACGACAAACCTACTCGAAACCGGTGAGTATGTATGAAGAGATGTGATGAAAATAAATGTATTGAATAAAATACCTCTGTCTTTTATTCTAGAAGAATCTGGCATCGTACTTGATCTACCTACCCTACCTAAAAACGTAACACTACATAATATAATAAATACAGAAAACATTATTTATGAGGTAGCTCAGGAACTAGTACTTTAATTACATATCAATTAAAACCCTTTTACCGCTATTTATACGTATAACACGACGTAAATAATTAATTCAATGGGGTGCTATTCCCAGAACAACAAAAATAATAGCTTGATCAAATTTTTATGTACATGATGGAAGTTGGATGCATCTTAAAAGGGTCATAGCGGGAAGTCACCGGTTACTATAGATATGCCGTTAACTCATCAATCCCTGAGAAACTGAAAAGCGTATGGGAAATCTCTAGTGATTGCATTGTATAGAGGCAAATGGAAGGTATTGCATCAGAGACGCCGACAAAGAGCCCAGCTTATAAACTTAAAATTATGGGAAATCATACCTAAAAGTCGACTGTCTCACCAAAAGTATCTCAAAGTATCTCCTGCTTATAAGTTAGCCATTAAACCTCTTTAGAGACCCTTGTGACGATTGAAAATAGCGGTATAAAACTGTTGGCCGGATGGAGTTTCATTTAAGATATGCTCTGATGCATAAACCATCCCAACAACAATTTAATACACTTCCTTAGACATGTAAAACACGCTGCCAGCCCACCACATGCATCCAAATGTTAGCATAGCGTAGCCAGGTGTGGCCCAGGCTCGTCGCAATGCGGTACGTGAATCTTATATTCATATTATTGTAGTGGCCACAGTGACACTGGAAACTCTGAAATCAAAAATATTCACCGTGCTTCCGACGTTTGCTTCTGTATGGCGTAACATATTTGAGACGTTCATTTGTTTCCTTTTGGTTTTATTTGCTGCATTTTTCATCTGATTTTGAATAACTTATGTATACACAAAATGTGAGCTACATTTAGATTTCCGGAAAACGTCAAATAAAATCCTGTGTGTTATCTACACCTTCCCACAAGGGTCCCCGAAGGGGTAAGCGGGGTGTATAGGTAGTATTCACACACCCACTTCCCACCAGAGATATATTTTTGGTGCCAACGTGACACATGCGAGTCTATCGCCGCTACTAAAGAACGGCTATACATAAACTTTTGAATTGCTTCTCAGACGTATGCAGGTTTCCTCTTGATTTTTTCCTTCATCGTAAAGCCTGTGGTGTGGTTAATCAATGTACTTAAGTTCAGTAAAACTCATTGGTATCTCAACCCGAACTACTCGGCCACCATGGCTTCCTGTGTGTCCTGGATTAACATCCAGTAAATAATTTATCTCTATCAATTATTCATCCAATTCCGTTCTACTGGTCCGACGTGATTGGGTAGGTAAAATCCTCACAAACTTTCACATCAAATACTAATATAGTAGGAGTTTTGAATTGTTAAGTCATGACTCATAGAACGAAAATAAATATAATATTATCATCAATGTGTGTTGGGAGCTATGATAGATAATCTTGCATTCTATATTTGGTTAAGAATTAAAGATTTGTCGAATCTTTTGTTTTAAGGTCTTATTGCTGTCTCGTTTAATCAATTGGCGATTTATATTCCCTATACTCATTTTTCTTTTCACGACTAAGATGAGAAACAAGCAAGCGGTCCGCGTGATGGTAAGCGGTTTCCGCCGACTATGAACGCTTGCTAAGCCAGGGCTCGCGCATTGTCGCTTTTTGAAGAACTCCTTGCACTCTAGTAGTTTATTCCACAGCCTGAGGGCTAGCGGAAGAAAAATTATTTAAAATCGTACGTTAATTGCAAAATTTGCTCCACAAGTGCCGAGTCTCTCAGTCCAGCTCAAGAAGATACTTCTAGTATTTGTACAAATGCCATCGAAACAGCCACATATTTATGTCACCTTTGAAGTTTGAAAGCAAAAAATCGTTGAACAAGTCAAGAATTCAGCATCGTATTATCCGCCAGTTTGTTATTGGAAATATCTAGTGTCACCTGTCCTCTGCCCTGATATGTCGACACGACGTGCTTGGGAAATAGAATCGCTATTATTTCATAGTATCCACTCTCTGACAAGTATACACTAACCTTTGGCTGTATTGCGGTCTTTTTTCTTTCATACGTCATATTTTGCTTCAATATTTAATAGAATCAGTAAATAATTCATTACTTTGAAGAAAATATCAGAAAGGTTATTATGATTCTTTCGAACTAGTGTTTTTATGTAATTTCTATTAAAATAATCAAATGTCTGTACTAAAAAAACTGTGACATGAAAGTAAAAAATTATATTAAGATTAAATCATTTATTTGCGCTCATAATCTTTCTCCCTCTCTTTAACTCTCTAGAAAAAGCAATCACTCTGTGCATAATAGACTTCAACATCTGTCGTCAATAAACTTGAAAATATGGAAACAGTGATCCCCAGTCGAGGACTCAACACAAGTAGGACTGGGGAACAAGTACTCGAGTAGGTAGTAATATAATATGGCCCTGCAGTAGAACTTACTTCATCTCTGACTAGTTGAATATTTATGGGCTCTGAAATGTCGCGGTTGGCTTCGGGGATGATACATTTGATCACTTTCGGATGTCTACGACGAATGACTGGCCTTTGCTGTATTTACTGAGAGAAATGTGTTATTTACAGTTTACAAAAGTGGTAATATCCTTTACGCCTGGAGTACACGAGGGTGTATCCCCGAATGTACTATTCTTTGTGGATTTTTCCATAACTTACTTACGTAGAAACATAACATAACCTGTAATCAAAATAATTTGTGTGCGATCCTGTAACTGTTACCACAGTATTGATGCTAATTTATAACTAAACATTTACTTAGTACGCTTAAATACTGCTCAAAAGTTAAACATTCCGCTGGTTCCACCCATAAATATTAACAAAGCATAAATGAGCGAATGCTATTATCTACAGTCAGGGGCAAACTCGTAAATATCAACAAATTTCAGTTTTACGTATCTTGCCAGAATACTTTAAAATGTTGGCGTAAGAAATTAAAAGAAAATTCGGATTCCTAGTTCAAAGTTCAGTACTTATTTGTTCAATGGAGTTTTATATCGGTGCCAAAAAACTTTATGCTTAGCTGCGTGCATTCATTGGTTCGTTAAGGGAATTGGTGTTCAGAGGGTGCCATAGATGTACTACAGAAAACAAGATACATACTCAGCTAACTAATGTTCGGATAATGAAAGTGTAGTTAGTAGGTAATATTCACCGAAATATTGAGTACTGCGAGAATCATATAAAAAATAACAGCGCAAATTTTAATCCATTTTAATAGACGTTGCTTATGCCTCATGCCTCAAGAAAGGATTTCGTTGGAACGTTTAAATACTGCTGAAAACATGTAATAAATAGTTTGAAATCTTTATTTTACTCAGTCTAGAATAGACGAGTAAAATAAATTATGAAGAATCCGATTTATTTCAAAAATCATTACTCTTCCCCGACTTCTCTTTTCCTATACGGCTCCCTGAATGAACGGCAGGGCTGCAACAATTCTCTATTTTTCCCGGACATATTATATTGGCAAACGTGGCAAATAAATCATAAAATCAATAAAGTCATAATCATCTGTCATCAATCCCTAAACTTAAATTCATAAAAAAATATGGTACAGTTGATATTCGAATTTGCAATCTTTACGACCACTCGACCACCTTTTAAATTAGGTGTTCAAATATTTAATTTTAATACATAATTTACTTCGTATCTTGTCCTTAGTTCCAACAATAATAGGTACTTAAGAAATTGAGTCAGATTGCGGATGAAATATAAAGTAGGTTTCTTTGTCTTAAAGCTTTTGTTGCCGTGGTTCAGTCAATTTATTACGGAAATAGTCGGGAAATTTTGCTCAGTCGCACTGCGATATTAATAGTTTTCAATCTGAATGATGGTCCCAATTCTTACGGATCGTAGATTTGTTTGTATAGGATTCCAAGCTTGCTCAACAAATAAAGTAAAAGGATCGTGGAGAATTACTGATTATTGGTATATATATATATATATATATATATATATATATATATATATATATATATATCTTCACACCTTCCCACAAGTGTCCCCGAAGGGGTACATATAGATGTGTAGATAGTACCCACACACCCACTTTCGGCCAGGAATATATTTTAGGTGTCGACTATACGAGCACGACTATCCATACGTCTTTGAATATCTTTTCGAACGTATGCAGGTAAGCGAACGATGTTTTCCTTCACCGTAAAGCTCGTGTTGTGATAAATCACTGACCTTAAGATCCGAAAAACTCATTGACACATTCGGGAATAGAACTTGCAATCTTTGTGTTTCATGCAATTACTCAAACCGACGACCGTCTGGTCTAGTGGTTAGAACTCCTGACTGCGAAACTTGAGGTTGCGGGTTCGAATCCGGCTGAGGGCAGATATTTGTGTGATGAACACGAGTATTTGTACCTTAGTCTTGGATGTCCTATATATTTATGTATATATCTATCTATAATATCAATGATTCATGTAAATATATCATTGTCTAGTAACCATATCACAAGCTTTGCTTACTTTGGGACTAGGTCAATTTGTATGGAATTGTCTCAGGTATTATTATAAACCACTTGGCTACCACGGCAGCATTGAATATAATATACCTTTATCCTATTTAATATAGAAGTACTCATCAGTTCAGCGACGGATCTAAAATTAGCATTTTCTTAAGCAAGGACCATTTAAATCAGTTCAATTTAGGCGCCGTTCTGCTCAAGCAAACAACGACCATCCCAAGAATTAGTTTAACTCCAATTTGGTAATTGTTTTTCTTCGCTAACATTTCAAAAGTTCCCAAAAGTTAGTTAACTCTTTTCTTTCAGTTTAGAAAGTTGGTAGGTACCAAATGCCATTTACAGAAAATTAATGGCCAATTTTCCTGCCTTTAGCGACCATTTCTCAAAATGTGAGGGTTTTATTATTTTTCTGTAACTCATAAATGACGAGGAAATAACTTCCTAAGGGAGCCGTGATGGCTGAGTGGTTCGAGTTGTTGCCTGCAACACATAGATAGCCGGCTCGAATCCCGATTATAACATTGAGTTTTTCTGGACTTGAGTACTGTGATAAGTCACACCAAATGCTTTACGGCGAAGGAAACCTGCATATTTTGCAGTAATAAACAACGTAACGCAAAATAAACGACGTCGTTTGAGTAACGGCGATGTACTAACACGTCTGCACATAAAATATATCTTCGACGAAAAGCGGATGTCTGGGTATTACGCACTTCTGCCTACCCTTCAGTGACCACTATGGGACCGATATATATATATACAATATGCAATCTACCAACAAAACGAAGTAAAGTAAATTCTTTTCCACCAGCCTGTCTCGAATCCTTCATTCACTCGATATATCACGACCTAATGACGTGGAAATAAAATATATCCTTTGTCATACCGTTGTTCTTATAGCCGGACGCTTGATTTGTACAAATCGTTCGTTTAGATTTATGTTCACGTGTATCTATGAAGGGAAAGTCAACATATTTGTGGTAGTATTCGAGTAGATTAGAAATAAATAATGCGTATTACATTAGTTGTGTAAGAGCCAACAACTAGACAGTTTTTGTCTTAAAATATGTATGAATTATAATTCATATACCTATGTACTTGCTTGTTGGAACTGTCATAAATGCTGTCTAAGTATGGTGGAAATGTACGTAATTATGGCAACACTGGATTTAAGAAGTTTGAACTTAGTCTAGTTTAGTCTTTGAAACACGAATGCTTTGTTTTCCGTGTTGGATAAGAGATCCTATGATATTGTCAAGAAGCAATATTAAAATACACGGCAAATTCTTAATTATGATAAATCTATTTTGTTTTTGCTCTCGTATATTCTATGATTTAACAACTACTTCATTAAAAACAATCGAATTTAAACATAATTATTTCGCGTGCATTTTATACTAAAAAAGCCGTGGTGGCCGAGTGGTTCGAGCAGTTGCCTGCGACGCAAAGGTCGCAAGTTCGAATCCCGACTGTACCAATGAGTTTTTCTAAACTTAAGTACAGTGATTAGTCATACCACGAGCTTTACGGTGAAGGAAAACATCG
>JACCPG010009722.1:0-10181 GCA_016069955.1 Drepana arcuata | reverse complement strand
GGGTAGACCTAGACGGACGTTTCTAGACCAAATGAGGGACGTCTTGAGAAAAGGTCAGGTCAAGAGTACCCTAAACCGAAGAGCATTTATGAAGAGAATAATGAAAGTGGACGAAGCGAAAGAAGTATGCAAGGATCGTAGCAAGTGGAAAGAAGTGGTCTCTGCCTACCCCTACGGGAAAGAGGCGTGATTATATGTATGTATGTAGATAATTAAAAACCTGCTTAAAGTATAGATAGTGCCATCCACGAAGACGCGCCACACTTAGTTTATTGTGTAATCGTGCAAACTTCCACTAATGTTGAGTATTATTGGTTACACACTGATTATCTATAAGTGCCCACACACACTACATTTAATAGACCAAAGAGAGATAGGGCCATACTCGCCGCATCCTGCGACCCCCTCGACCAGAAATTGGTGGGGCGCGTCTTCGTGGATGGCACTATCTGTATCGTGTATCTAACCCTTTGTGTAAATATAAGTGCATATAGACGCTATCATCACTCTTTTAAACATAGCATACTAAAATTCGTGAAATAAAAAAGTAACAAATTTACAATTATTATACTTAAATTTCAATAAACTTTTTCATTACAAATGGGTATAATGGTATACCACTCAGAACAATAACTAAAGCATTAACAATGTAATAGATAGGAATATGCATAGACTATAAACATAGCAACGTAGCGCCACCTAGATTGAAAAAGAATAAAACATGTTTTTATATATTATTACTGGCAACATTAAGCCCTACTTTTCGCCTTTCGTTCGTAGTTTTGCCGTCCGCCATTTCGGCGTCACTATCGCAAAACGGAATTGATTAGAACGCCCTCCGTGAGAGAATTGTGAAGTTATATCTAAGCTATAATTTCAGTGAAGTTTGTTATCAATTCTCGTAAGTGTATGTTTTTTCGCAGTTTTCAGTAACATTTAGCTAGTTTCGTAGTATAGTATTTCCTGGGACGTATGTGCAAAGTGAAATCGTTAAGGTTTCCTCATCGAAAGTACTGAACAAAATGCCTGCGAGTGATCACTTGTGTTGACGGCGGCGCCCCTGTCTGCACCTGGGGTTCTCTAGTTTCACTTTGTGGCGGTACCTTGTGTTAATACATTTTCATATTGGTTATCGATTTAGGTAATTCTGATATTTTCTTTGTTTTGAATTGATATACATGTGTTCCGTGTTCTTGTATAAAATGGCGGACAAAGCTTTTTTGAGAAATAACTTCGCGTAGCTAATAAATATAATGTAATTTAGATCGTTTTCTATTGTTATGATATTCAACGATTTCATTTGTTGAAATATCAAAATTTGACAAGAAAAAGGTATTCCGCATTAATAATATCGAATAAAATTATCCTAGTTTCGTCTCAATTTATGTGTTTTGTTAATTATTTTGTTATGGCTGAATGTTATAATTTCTTGATCATCCCAAGAGTCGTTGCATTTTGATCACCAGCTAAGCTATAAGCAGTAGAGATTATTCAACTGGTTTTTGTGAATCTGCGTACCAGAAGATAACATCAAGCATTGATTTTTATGTTGAATTGGATTTGGTTTGTTTCTTTCTTTATATATTTGAAGAAATTCCAATTTGGTCAGAGACAATTGTAGGAACATCTGAGATATACACACTTTAAAATATCTTAATCCATACAGTATATAAATATTGTGGGAGTAGAGTATAAATATTGAGTTTTTGTAGAAATTAATAATAATATTTGTGATTTATTAATTAATATATGCCTATGTAAATTTGTTATGGAGAGTGATTAAGCGAAAGAGGTCTTTAAGTAGAGAGAAGTGGCATTTAACTATCTCTGCATAGCCGGTGAGAGACTTAGTGTGACAATATATCACAATTTTAGGCTTACAAAATGTACTGTTAATAAATTGGAGTTCTTTGTTGCAGTAACTTGACCGGACATATCTTTGTCAGCGTGAAATGAACATACTCTGAGCGGAGGTGGCTGCAATCTGATAATTCAACAGTACGTAACATTTTCACTATGTATTTATATTTCCATCTGGTGTGCCAGCAGGGTAGAAATGCTTTTACATATGTCAATTTCACATTTGATGCAACATGCTCATAGCAACACTTCTCAACACTTAACATAATATAGTATATGTACAAAGTACTTTAATAAATTTCTAGTCACTAGTTAGTAGTTAGTCAGGGCCAGATTTAGAGATCCAGAGGCCTCGGAGCAACAATGGAGCAGGGGCCCTCTCTTCAAATTTTCAAAAATATATTCCAAATAAAATGAACAATACTTTCTGATTTATTGTGAAAGGGAGTAGATTCTCTTAGTATTTAACAAACACATAATCCGAAACAAGAGGAACCTTTCGAGCTTTTTCGTTGAAAAATTGTTGATGTAGGCTGTAAAAAAATATCAAAAGAAACATGTTTACTAGTGTTTAATAGTTGGAATTTAATTTTTTTTTTATTTCTGAAGTCTATTGTGGCGACCCCCTGCTTGTGGAGGCCCCGGGGCTTTCACCCTGGTTGCCCTGTAAATGTGTATCCGGCCCTGTAGTTAGTCAGTAGTTATTCAAATTACATCATAGGTTGAATATATATTTTTTTAAGTTAATGAAGAGAACACTTCTCACTGATATGTATATTCACTCAGTTATTAGAATGTTCATCTTTGTCACATTGGCACCTAGAATATATCTCTGGTGAAAAGAGGGTGGGATCTACCTATACACCTCTGCCCATCCCTTCAGGGACACTTGTAAGTAGTGAGGACATATATATACATACATATTCTTGATTTTCCTATACTGTAGAACATAACATCAGATTTAGGGTAAGCAAGGGATTATCGGGAGGATATAAGCTAACATTGTAAGTCTAGACTACTGCTGTCCCAGTCTATCAATTACCATTATCACATATACAATAATAATCATAATATATCACAAATACAATAGTGCATATCCCACAAAAATTATAATTATGAATCTGTGATGGACTATCCTATAGCTGTTTTGAATGTTGTCTGCAACCTGCATCATACAATAGAATATGTTGCCTTTATGCTACCTTTTATGCTAATGGTTGGTACTGATTGATTGCGTCTGGGTATCGCAATCCAATGGTTGTGGCGTTCGATATTTTACTATGCACATACCATTTACATCATGTGCAGTAGAGTATTATTTCAGAAAACATAATGTAGTTGGCCAGATTGGATGAAATGAGTATTTTTATTTCTTTTTTGCATCACAGTAGATAAAGTTATGCCATCACACAGGGATACCCAAAGGATTAGGCAGAGGTATACATGACAAGCAATTCTTATCACAATCTATACATATGTCAATGAATTTCTTCTGAAACATATGCAATTATACCAATGTTTGCTTTCACCAAAGCTCGTAATGATTAATCACTGTATGGGTAGTGCCATCCACAAGAAGCATGCTACTATTCTTCCCTATAGCTTTTAGTGTAAGTGTGCATTCTTCAACCAATGTTTGACTATTATCATACACACTAACTGTCTGTGAGTGCACACGCACACTACAATTATTAGACCATATCATACTCCCCATATCCTGTCTTCCTTGATGGCACTAAGGTATACTGGCCTGTTTAGAAAAAGCTCATTGGTTCAGTCAGAGTTTACGCGATTTCTTAAACCATTCCTTTGTAAATTTAACCTTTGGTGCTGAGATGTTGGAAAACATGATCAATACTAATTGTGTTTATTTTAGTGTCGGGCAGTGGGGACGAAGACCCTGATGTTGGTGTCACATACTTTGTCGATGAAGAGGGCCGGTACTACTACCAACAGGCTGGAGAGAACCAGAGCATTGTCTCACTGCCCACAGCTGAAGTATCTGACAGCAATGAGGTACTTATAACACTTATCAACTATAATTTTTACACGAAGCTCAACAGCATGTTTGTACTGACTGATGACCCGAAAGAGATCTTTAAGTGCAGAGAAAGAGGTCTAATATCTCTGCCAATTATTTATGGGCATTGGTTCCATGATGTATGTACATATGTATTTATTCTGATTGCACTGTCTTTGAAATATTTATTCTGTTTTATTCAGATTTTGATTTCATCAGGGTATAATAATGAGATTCTTCGTGCGACCTCTATCTTGCAAATATACTTTAAATGCATACATAAACACTAACACTGTGCTTTTATTTAATATTCCCACTCATTTTGGTGTACCTTTGTTCTTTGGAAGCCAATACAACTCTACCTTAATTGGTCTATACATTGAAATGCAGGTAATAATGTTGTAAGGGGTAGACCTAGTCGGACGTATCTAGACCAAATTAGGGACGTCTTGAAAAAAGGCCAGGTCAAGAGTATCCTAAACCAAAGAGCATGTATGAAGAGAATAATGAAAGTGGACGAAGCGAAAGAAGTATGTAAGGATCGTAGCAAGTGGAAAGAAGTGGTCTCTGCCTACCCCTACGGGAAAGAGGCGTGATTATACATATGTATGTAGGTAATAATGATTTTCATATCTATAGGCTATACCAGAAGGAGAGCAAATCCTAGTTGAAGCAGATGGTGAGAGTTTCCAGACGGTGACACTTGTGCCCTCGGAGTCCAGCAGCGGGGAAGTCAGCTATGTGCTGGTGGTGCAGGAGGACACCAAACCAATGATCAATATTGACATCAAGGTAGGCCAGGTATACTTTTATTCAAATAACTAGCTGTTAAGTATTTCATCAAATTCCCTTCAGTTATATTATGTGCAAGTGGAACAAACATCTTAACAAACGTTAGAATTTTTATATTAGTAAGATATTTTCAGGTATTTCCATGATTGCAGGCTTCACTTTTGTAATTCAGTAAAGAGCGTCAAATGTCGAATTGTGAGTCTCACGAAGGTTTTTTATGATATAATTTCAAATTGTATCAAGTACTAGCGCCGCTGGGCCACTGAAGTGCAGTGAATCATACCACTTAATACTTGTATCACAAGTTATATGACTGTAAGTGTATGCAAATTATAGAAATGGACACTTATAATAAGAGTAATGATCAAATATTTGTCTAAGGTTCTTCAGATTTAAGTAGGTAAATTGTGTTACCAGGACGAAGACAAGAGTAACGAGGACGTATACAACTTCGAGGACGAGAAGGGTGAAGAGGAGGAATCTGAGGAGGACGAAGATGGGGATGCCAAGTCCAAGTCAAATGCCAAGCGCCAGAAGAATCTGCGCCCGCATTTCATCTGCAATATCTGTTCTTACAACAGTCACAGGAGGTACTGTGTATAGCAGTATATTACTACCATTGCTCGACTAGGCTTACTATTTGGACCTGATGAAAGATTAGATTAGATAGTTATAGTAAACACCTTGGGATAATTCTACACTAATTAACACTAAACACAGCTGTAAGTTTTTAAAAGGTTATACAGTTTAGTACAGCTTAAGAAGTTATGAAAGATATATATTATATCTTTAGGCTCTCAGATGAAGCACACATCTCACCACAATAACTCATTTCACCGGATTTATGACCAACTAAGTAGAACTAGAAGATCTAAGTGTTATAATATAATATATCCTCACGCCTTCCCACAAGGGTCCCCGAAGGGGTAGGCAGAGGTGTTAAGGTAATACCCACACACCCACTTTCCGCCAGAGGTATATTAGGTGCCAACGTGACAGATGGCGAGTCCATCGCCGTTACTCCAGCACGACTATACATACGCCTTTGAATTTCTTCTCAGACTGCATGCAGGTTTCCTCTCGATGTTGTCCTTCACCGTTCAGCTCGTGGTGTGACTAATCACTGTACTTAAGTTCAGAAAAACTCATTGGTACAGTCGGGATTCGAACTTGCGACCTTTGCGTCGCAGGCAACTGCTCGAACCACTCGGCCACCACGGCCGTTGTCTCTAAGTGTTGATCTGACCATATTATTTAATGTATTCACATTATGTATGTGGCAGGTATTTACTCCTGCGGCACATGAAGTCGCACTCGGAGGACCGGCCGCACAAGTGCAACGTATGCGAGCGTGGGTTCAAGACCGTGGCCTCCCTGCAGAACCACGTCAACATGCACAACGGAGTCAAGCCTCACGTATGCAAGTACTGCAGCAGCCCCTTCACCACATCAGGTCAGAACACTGTTGAAGATCATCCTGAGATATACTTCGACAGCCCTACCCTACCTACCAGACAGACAACAGGGACATAATAAGATCATCACATATATCATGCTTTATAGGAATTTGAGTATGTATGAACGTAGCAAATTAATTTTTTTTTTGGAGTAGTTTGTGTATCTTCTTGTAAAGCATTCTCCAAGTGGAGTTCGGGTTCGGGTGGTTTATAATTATTTCTGGTGTCTAGAGAGTACTGGCGCTCTACTCTCTCAACTTATCCCGTGAGGGTGTTGCAGATTTTGTTGTCTGAAGTCTGTCTTCAATGAAGGTGATTGTTCAGGTAGAGAGTATAACATGAGTGTGTGTGTGTGTGCAGGCGAGTTGATCCGCCACGTGCGCTACAAGCACACGCACGAGAAGCCCCACAAGTGCACAGAGTGCGACTACGCCTCCGTGGAGCTGTCCAAGCTGCGGCGCCACGTGCGCTGCCACACCGGCGAGCGACCCTATCAGGTAATGTATATTATATACTGGCTGTGATACGCGGTTTTACCCGCGAAAAAATTGGGTAATCCCGGTAATATATCTATTTCAGTGTCAAATGTTATCCTAATTGGATAACATTTGACACCTCCTTCACCACCTCTTTCCTCCAAGGAGGATCAAACATTCTTACAAACTTTTGCATAAATAATACTCATTATACCCTGCCATGACATCCGCGTGTTATTCAGTTTTCAAGAATAAAACATTAAATTTCGTAGCCTTTATCCTATCTAATGCAATAATACATTTTCAAGTCGGACTGATAGTTCCTCAGATTAGCACGTTCAACCAAAGGAACAAACTCCTTGGCATTTTGATACTAGAATAGATTAGTAAGTGTAAGTTGTCCCGGTATGCCCCAGTGCCCGCACTGCACGTACGCTTCGCCGGACACGTTCAAGCTGAAGCGCCACCTGCGCACGCATACCGGCGAGAAGCCCTACAAGTGCGAGAACTGCCACATGTGCTTCACACAGGCCAACTCGCTCAAGGCACACAACCTCATACACAACGGTGAGTTAGTTACACATGGCTTTATATACCCCCCCCCTTCTCTCTTTCTTTCATATTACAAATCCTGGATAAAACTATTGCTATTATATTGTCCGTAACATCAAGAAGAGCAATCTAGAACACTGTCACTTGCACCCATTTTATGATTGTTGTACTCGTATGCTAATAAATACATACATATCATCACGCCTAGTCCCTAACGGGGTAGACAGAGAGTATAGAGCGCCAGTTCTCTCTAGACTATATGCTAATAAATGATTTATGATATACAGGCTCATAATGAGATATTTTTTTTAAATGTTTCCTATTGCTTTATTATAACCTATAGATTTCCATGCATATTTATCCAACGCTATAATTTGTGAAGAGTGTGAATGACTTGTTCCTATGCGCGATGTGTGCAGTGTCCAAGAAGCCCGTGTACCCGTGTGAGCTGTGCCCCGCCAAGTGCGGCCGCAAGAGCGACCTGCGCACGCACGTCCAGAAACTACACACCTCGGACAAGCCCATCAAGTGCAAGCGCTGCGGCAAGTCCTTCCCGGATCGGTACTCCTGCAAGGTCCACAATAAGGTGAGGCAACCCACCCATATAGACCCAATAGACCTTGGCCTATATACCGCTTGTTATAGAACTGGAGAACCGTCTCGCACAGAGCTGGTAGTTTGTTAGGTTTTTCTGGAATAATACATAGCCTCACTGAAAATTCAGCTATAATATAATATAACCTATCTCTGTTCCTGTACCGCAAACTTCATCCAATTCCGTTCAGCCGTACTGACTTGATTGGGTAACAAATGTCTTTGAAAACTTTCACATTTACAATAATAGTAGGATTGTATATATTTTTTTTAAATTAATGTCTACTTGTCATTGAAATCCAATAGTTGTGTAATAATATTGCAAATATTCACGATCATAGTCCTTCAAACCAGTTTAAGATACAGAGACCAAACCCTTTATATTTAATTTCAAATAAACACAACAAAACAAATTCATATTTGACCGTATAAAAGTTTGTGACTTCAGAGAATAATCTGGCTATAAAATGCGGTTACCTTAAAGGTTGCTTGCAAATAGTCTTGCAGTCATTAACAGTGATTATATATATTTTGATGTATTGTCACATTAGACGCACGAAGGCGAAAAGTGCTTCAAGTGCGAGCTATGCCCCTACGCGTCCACCACGATGCGCCACCTCAACTCTCACATGCTAAAGCACACCGACGAGCGACCCTTCGTGTGCGACCTCTGCGACCAGTCATTCAGGTAAATAGAGATGCTCAGACCCAGGTTTCACCAACCTTTTTATTGTAAAGATATAGAACGTTGTTTTCACTCTAAAATCATCTATTGACCGCGAAGAGGCTATGTGAACAAATATATTATATTCAATATATATTTGAACCGAACAAAACAAATATTCTCGACCCATTGTCAAGTTAAGCTAGGCGCTATTTTTAGGATTTTTGGATATTCTGATATCATTGTCGCCCTCGTTAACTCTCGGTTATCAAAAATAAATTACCTTCAGTGAAGCTCTTCGCGTTTAACTGTTCATTAGTATGCGAGAGTTGTGATAGTAATGTTGTTGTGTCTCCAGACAAAAGCAACTGCTGCGTCGCCACCGCAACCTGTACCACAACCCGGGCTATGTGCCCAAGCCGCCCAAGGAGAAGACCCACACTTGCCACGAGTGCAAGCGCACCTTCGCCCACAAGGGCAACCTGATCCGCCACTTGGCAGTCCACGACCCGGACTCTGGCCACCACGAGCGGGCCCTGGCCCTCAAGCTAGGTCGCCAGAGGAAGGTCAAGTACATCGATGGACAGATCATCAAGGTACGCACCCTTTACACATACATATCATCAGAGCTCTTAGCCGAGAACCGGGTGGCCTATAACACGGAGATTACAAACTCGAATTCTGAATGTACGAATTTTTTTTCTGAATTATGATCAGTTAGATGATTAGTCACATCGAGAGGAAACCTGCATACATTTGAGAAGAGTGTCAAAGAAATATGTGTAGTTTTGAAACACTGTAATAATAGCTCTAGCAAATAACAATAGCGAATTGTACTATATAATAGGACATGTGCTAATAAATTGCAAATAAAGTTATTTTCTTATGGAGTATATTTCTGAAAAGTGTGACTTAATTATGCATTCAAACTAGCCTTATTACTAATGCGACCAAGCGATTGTTTCCTATGCCTTTAAATACCCATTTATAAGTATACCTGTGCATTGGCATGTCAGATTATTTTAAGACACAGCGACTTGATATGTTTAGCAGCTATCAGCGACTTTTGAACCACAAGCATTGCTGTCTGCTCCCGCAATTTTCCATTTACGTTATACAGATGTTGCAAACAAGTGTACAACTCACCTGGTTAGTGGTTCTTGTTGTTTTTTTAGAGACATAAGTCAGAAATTAATTGACGTATTGTTGGTGGAGCTCTGCAAATGTTACTTCTTACTAGACAACACTACCTCTAGTTAATAACAAGATATTCTGTTAAGTTCTGTTCGAATTGCTGTTTTTCAAGCAGATGACGACCTGTTTCTGCATGTTTTTTGAAACTTTTGAACTGAAGTAATCTGCAGACAACTGCATATATTATGTATTTACTCTCTATAATATGTTTTGTACACTTTACTACTCCTATTAAATCTATTCCTACGGAAACGGGAACCAATGTTGAAAAGGAAGAGATGAAACCTTTTTAAATTCCTAGGTATTACGAAGTTCGAATCAAATATGTACATGTGATATTTAACTGTCAGTGTCGAATATATTTTCTCTTGAATTTCTTGCGATTAGTAATAAATCCACAAAATTATAAACTCTGACCTGTTTCGTTTCAAATGAAATGCTGGCATGACTGATTATTATTGCATTGGTACAAGCAAATGTCAACTTAAGGCGACGAACCTTTTCCTGCCTTAACTGTACATCATTATCATGATGCATCAGCGGCTTGGCAAACAGTTATTGTGTGTATGCGA
>JACCPG010009720.1:0-48375 GCA_016069955.1 Drepana arcuata | reverse complement strand
AACAATGAGAGGAAACCTGCATACGTCTGAGAAGCAATTCAAAGGTGTATGTATAGTCGTGCTTGAGTAATGGCGAAGGACTCGCTCTGTCATGTTGGCACCTAAAATATATCCCTGGCGGAAAGTGGGTATGTACTACCTATACACCTTTGCCTACCCTTTCGGGGAGTGTCGCAGGAAGGAGATGCAAATTTATTATTTATGTATTTGCAATCAATGGCTGTGCTGGCAGTCGGGGGACCAATTCGTCTCTTATACTAGTAGCACAAACATTCTATCGAACATTTGGCCACCAATGCGAGGGATAACACACTTATTACTTGCACCTGAAGGCTTACCATCCATGGGTCGAATGTCTGTTTGTCATCTATGTAAGACAGTTATATATATATATCTTCACACCATCACACAAGCGTCCCCGAAGGGGTCGGTAGTACCCACACACCATCTTTCAGCTAAACATACAGGTATTTTAGGTGCGACTCCATGGCCGTCACTCAAGCACGCCTTTCTTCTCAAACGTTTGAAGGTTCCCTCTCGTTGAAAACATCGTAAAGCTCGTAGTGTGACTAATCACCATACTTAAGCTCAGAGAAACTCATTGGTACAGTCGGGATTCGAAAATTCAATCTTTGTATTGCAGGCAACTAGTCGAACTACTTCGACGGCTTATAATTAACACTAATGCTATGTTTATATATAAAGCCCTAAATATCTTAAAATGCAGTAATAATTAACCTTACAGAAATAATAAGTTACTCAATACATACAACTTATCTTAGATATCTAGGCGCGCAGTTAAATCGGAGAATTCCATTAAATTGCTAACTACGCGAGTGCTACGAATTTCGTAGCAGTTTCGTAGACCCCGAGACTTGACGATCTTAGTGCACGTGACAAGGTGTCTATGTATGTATAGATAGTGCCATCCACGAAAACCCGCCCCACTATTCTTCTATATAGTTTATAGTGTAAGTGTGCAACCGGTCACTAATGTTTGAGTCTATTAAATGTAGTGCGCAGGCACACTACATTTAATAGACTCTGGACACTCCCCGCATCCCGCAACCTACTCGACTAGAAATTGGTGGGGCGCGTCTTCGTGGCACTAGTAAGCATTATCTGTAAACTCAATTTGAATGAGTATTTTGAAAGTTCTTTGTAACGTTGATAGTATAACCAAATTAAATAGCGCTGACTGCATTATCACAAAAAGTAACTTTTGTTACTTATATTTTTTGGTGCACGCTGAGCCCCTCACGGGGTGAGCAGAAAGAAGTGGAGCGCCAGTTCTCTCTAGACTTATAGACATCATTTTAATCATACACATCAATCTCTTCATAAATGGTAGCCGGTTTCGAGTGCGCTTGACTTGCCGATCATTGAGTACGCGGTCGATTTGATCTGTGTAGTTGGAACGTGTTCTTTCTCTGCCTCCTCTACCACATACTTTTGCTTTGGGTTGTTAAGTACCTTGACTAAAACTGTCTTAAAAATATAAATCACACAGTAATTAATTGCCAATGTAAATGTAAATAGCCTTATTTATTAAGTCTTACCTAACCTAAACTATACGTATACGAAACATAAATTAAATATAATAATTATACGGTTGCGGTGTGTGGATGTTTTCCAAGTTGGTACTATAGTTAGTGTCCTATGGTGATGTCTTTCATCTCTCAGGTATACCTCTTAAAAATCTTTCTAAACCACTGAAGTTAAGTTCAGATAAAAATATCGCTACAGAACACTGGCATTGAAACCTGCAATGTAGTTTTCAGATAATTAGTTCGACCACTCGCCCGTTAAGAAAATTTTAAGAAATTACTCATTAGCTAAGGCACGCAAGCAAAAGTGACACAGTGGGATTGATTGACACAGCACCGGCGCCCATATTCCGTTACGGAACCTCGCAAGCTCGTATTCAGGCCAACGTGATAGGTGATGGATTGTATTTTTAAATGTGAATCGAATGATGACAGACTGTGTAGATCAATGAACTTCATTGTATATTGGGCAAGTGCTGACACTATTTAAATACGTAATATAAATCAAGAGCCGTAATGGCCGAGTGGTTCGTGTGGTCGCGTGCAATACCAAGTTTTCAAGTTTGAATGCCGGCTGTACTTATTAGATTTTCTGGCCAGTTAATAGTCACACCGCGATGAAGGAAAATATCTTGGGGAAGTCTGCATATCTTTAAAGGAAATTCAAAGACTTATGTATAGGCGAGCTTGAGAAATGGCGATGTAGTCGTCATCTGTCACGTTGGCACCTAAAGTATAAGTCCGGCAACGGGTGTGTGTACTATACCGAGATTAGAACCCGCGACCGCGAGCTTCGTTATCTGGAAGTCTAACCAGAACATAGCATAACATTTAACCATAACTATATAACATAACCATTTCAAACTTTATACTTTACAGTGATATACGAGTGTGAGTGTACTGGTCTAAAATAACTTTTATAACAGTCGCCATTTTCTTATGTATACGTGTATATGACGCATAAACAGTTTGGATTGATTACAAAGAATAAACGGCATTAAAATCCTGAAAAAAAAAACAACTTGCGATGGAACCGTGGTGACTTTATAGTTTAAGGTTTTGACTACAGGTTCGAAACTGTTCCAATAATAATAATAATAAATACCTGGGACAATTCCACACAAATTGACCTAGTCCCAAATTAAGCAAAGCTTGTGTTATGGTAACTAGACAACGATATATTTACTTATATATATACAGATATATACTTAAATACATAGGACATCCAAGACTAAGGTACAAATATTCGTGTTCATCACACAAATATCTGCCCTCAGCGGGATTCGAACCCGCGACCTCAAGTTTCGCAGTCAGGAGCTCTAACCACTAGACCAGACGGTCGTCTACAGACCAATGTCTGCAGGTACAATGTCTTTTTACACCGCTCTCACCGATCTTAAAAAAGATCTTGTCTAGAAATCATAAGTCTTAGTCTAGTCTAGTCTAGTATTCATACCAGTAATTTTTCTCTACACACAATTTAGTGCATGATATTACACCTTATCCTTATGAAGGCACAAAAACACAAAGTAGAGGTCTGATATTCTATTCGTTTGTACATAATTAGGTATATTTCAATATAACAGTAGGTAGGTACACGAACTGTAGACTCACTTTTTGTCACGTAGGCGCCTTAATTTAACTACGAGGAAAAGTGGGTGCTTCTAAACCCCTGCCTTCTCACTCTGAGAAGGCGTGAATAATATTTAGCCGCTCTGTATCCTACAAGAACATTATGTGTGTGAGTTTGTGAGCATGCTTAGTAAGTTTCAAGGAAATACAGAACGGATTTGGATTCATTTTGGAAGACACAGAGGAAGATTATTTGGACACATAGGATATTATGGTTTATTCTAGAAAAACTATTACATTACGAGCGTACTTTGTTCTCAACGGCATACGTTGAGAACAAAGTCAAAGTCGAATCTAAAGTCGTACTGTAAAGCATCAAGAAACTTGTTATCTGCCACTTTACCACCTAAATATGTAATCTCTAAGGAAATATCTACTTGCCTTTGTTTCGGGGAAAGTAAGAGTCATTGTTACATAATACTGCAAGTCCAAATGCGCGATTTAGGTGCGAAACTAAGTGCATTGGTTTTCTCATTTATAAACGTCAAATTATGGATTTTAGTGCTACTGATCCTTACTTTTTTTTCTTTTATACCACATGGGTGACAAACAAGCATGCGGTCCGCCTGATGGTAAGCGGTTACCGCCGCCAATGGACAAAAATGTTAAGTTAAAAGGGCGAGAATTAATTCGTACATAGGGCTAGGAGGTATTTATGTGCAAAATCGACTTACGTAACTAATAAAAAGGATTCTTATCCTTTTTGTCCATACATAAACTTTTGTACATTACTATCGACAACTATTTTTCGTATTCAAGCTTTACACGCAAGCAATTAGAGAACTACGCATACGGAATTGAATATCGAGCATTTGAAAACAAACATTTTCAAGTAGATGTATCGTTGGCAGAATAAATAATTCTGGGTAAGATCAAACATGACATTTGGTTGATCAGGAAAAAATGTTTATCGTTGAACAAACCAGTGGTTTAACCTTCATACCGCTGAAACAGAAATAACAAGACGCTGAACTGTCGACGACTATTCATAGATGGATTCATAGCAACAGAAGGCCTTAGCATAAATATTTTTCACATAAGATTATCACCTGTCCCTCTCACGCCAATACATAGACCTATCCCCATCTCTGTCATCATGGCTGCCGGCCAACTACTCATGCGTTACGAAATATGAAATCTAATTATGAAATTTGTTATTATTAATATAAAATGCATTTTATTATGCTGATATTCAAACTGGAACATGTTGTAAGTGTCAATAAAATTATTTTGAAATATGTGCCGCTGTCAATTTGGGGCTTACTACATACATACATACATATAATCACGCCTCTTTCCCGTAGGGGTAGGCAGAGACCACTTCTTTCCACTTGCTACGATCCTTACATACTTCTTTCGCTTCGTCCACTTTCATTATTCTCTTCATACATGCTCTTCGGTTTAGGGTACTCTTGACCTGACAAATTTTTCAAGACGTCCCTAATTTGTCTAGAAACGTCCGCCTAGGTCTACCCCTTCCAACACTGTCATTCACACTCGCTTTATACACTTTTTTCGTCAATCGTTCTTCATTAATTCTCTCTACATGGCCTAACCATCTCAGCTGGAGTTTACTGAATAGAATTATGTTCGTTATATACATATAATAACAAGCTGCCTAACAGTATTAAAGAGATTCAGTCCAATCTCTAAAGCACCACATCTTAAAGGATTTTTCTCGATTGTAGATTAGTTCTGTTATTATTTCCAGATATTGCTATCTAAATGCCTTCTCGAAGCGATACTTAATAGGAAGTACCGTATTGTTTACTTACTATGTTTATTTGCATATCAAGACTACCCACCTTTCGTTCGTCGAACCTTAATATTTGAGTGAATTGTATTCTTTTGAGAAATAAATGTCTTAAACCATAAACCATATTTGTTTGTTATATCATTATAATTTCAGTAAGTCATATTAAAAGTAAGGAGATTTTACTTACACATACAAGTATATTTAGAATTTCAAATATGACAGCTGTTACATGTAAATAAAACTATGGTCAACCCGTATTTAAAAATGGTCTAATGTTAAATTAGCCGTGGTTACTGGTTCATGTTGTCTGCGACACAAAGATTGCAAGTTCGAAACCCGACTGTACTAATAAGTTTTTCTCAACTTAAGTACAGTGATTAGTCACACCACGTCAAAGATCGTAACGAAACCTGCATACGTTTGAGAAGATTTTCAAACACGTAGATATGTGTAACGGTACGAGTTAAGAGTAGAGGCGATGGGCTCGTCTCTCTGGGTGTTTATATCTTAACTTCCCTCAAGGGTCCCCGAGGGGTAGGCAAAGGTTTGTAAATAGTACTTACACATATTTATATTTATACATATATATATATATATATATAGTCTATTTACTATACTATATATATGTACTATTAAGTATTATTGAGTCTAAAGAGAAGTAGAGTAGAGTCTAAGTATGTAAGTCTAGAGGGATCTGGCGCTCTATACTCTCTGCCTACCCCTTTAGGGACTCGGCGTGATGATATGATGATAATGATGAGTCTAAAGGGCGGGCCTTTATTCCCTTGTAAAAATACGAACATTTACAGACGGTTAGTGTCTTGAAGAATTTCGCGTACCTATTTAGTGGTAGATGATCTGTCTGTCGCTCGAAGGTACTCCAATTAGCTAATATATTTTCTCGTTGAGTTGAACGTTTTGGCACTCACAGTTCAAATAATATAAATCGATGTATTTAAGGCGGCTTGTCTAGTACAAGCTCTTGTCCTGCCTTCAGTACCCAATAGCCACGAATATATTGTGATATATATAAATAAATAAATACCTTGGGACAATTCCACACAAATTGATATAGGCCCAAGTTATGTTATGGTAACTAGACAACGATATATTTACTTATATAGATAGATAGATATATCCACAAATACACAGGACATCCAAGACTAAAGTACAAATACTATTGTTCATCACAGAAATATCTGCCATCAGCGCGAACCCGCGACCTCAAGTTTCGCATTCAGAAGCTCTAACCACTAGACTAGACGGCCGTCATAGTCACCACACACATGAACACATACACACACACACACGCACACATACAAACACGCAACCAAACATAAACACACACTGACACATTCACTGTGCATTCATGCGCTAATTCAATACCTCACGCCTTCCCACAAGGGTCCCCGAAGGGGTAGGCAGAGGTGTATGGGTAATACCCACACACCCACTTTCCGCCAGAGGTATATTAGGTGCCAACGCGACAGATGGCGAGTCCATCGCCGTTACTCAAGCACGTCCATACATACGCCTTTGAATTTCTTCTCAGACGTATGCAGGTTTCCTCACGATGTTTTCCTTCACCGTAAAGCTCGTGGTGTGACTAATCACTGCACTTAAGTTCAGAAAAACTCATTGGTACAGTTGGGATTCGAACTTGCGACCTTTGCGTCGCAGGCAACTGCTCGAACCACTCGGCCACCACGGCTACTCTACTACTACAATAGCCTACTACTACTACTACTACCCTACTCTACAATACCCATCCTTATTAATCAAATTTTAACAATAATTGTGTCAACTAGGAACTCTGCAAAATCTCTTTCTGGGACTGAGTGTCTGCGACAGTTTTCTACTACTACAGGCATTATCGGACATTTATTTTTAAATTGTAACTGTGTTTTCTGTCCTTAAATATGATCCCTGGCTTTGCCAACACTTACGTTGATTGCTGACAGAAAACGCGAAGATATAATAATGTTAATGTAATTATAATAATGTATGTATAATGGAACGTTAAGAGTACTCGAAACCGACGAGCATGTATGAAGAGACTGATGAATGTGGACGAAGCGAAAGAGGTATGTGAGTCTAGAGAGAACTGGCGCTCTATACTCTCTGCCTACCCCGTTAGGGACTTGGCGTGATGATATGTATATATTAATGTTGAATGTATCAGAATAAGATTATTTCTAGCAATTTCAATCGGCTCTTGCCTTGCATGTGTGGGAGAAGCATTGTTGATGTTTCAAAGTAACTGCATTGAAGTGTGAGCCTTACCGATCTATAAATAAATCTTATAATCGCTTTCCGTCATCGTTTCTGGTATTAATAACAAATGAGCGTTCGTGTATTAATTGCAACAAAATATTTGTTAGAAGCGTTTCTGAGGTATTCAAGGAATAAATAGTTTTGTTTGGTATATGTAGTATTTTTTTAATTCATTTAAATCTTATCAAATCTAAACTTTATCTTTACGGTGAAGGAAAATATCGAAAGGTTATGCAAGCAAATTATTCCAAGTTTCCAATAATGAGTGACTTAGGGAGGTTCTCCCTCCCTAAGACACTTATTATTGGAAACTTGATTGTTGTAATGTTATGGATATTATTGTTATAATGTTATGGATATTGTTATAATGATATGGATTGGATTGTTATAATGTTATGTTGGCAGCAGAGGAACTAGTCCCATGGTGTGTGGGTATTACCTATACACCTCTGCCTACCCCTTCGGGGACCCCTATTATACTGCCAGCGCAATATATAACATTCCAAACACAGAGTGACAAAACGCAGGGGATACTTCGGTATCGTGAACGTGAAATAGGCTAAGGTAACCGCTTCCCATTAGGTATCGTTACAAAAAACAAAAATTAAAGAAAAGTAAAATATGATAATAATAATAAATACCTGGGACAATTCCACACAAATTGACCTAGTCCCAAACTAAGCAAAGCTTGTGTTATGGTAACTAGACAACGATATATTTACTTATATATATATTTATATACTTAAATACATAGGACATCCAAGACTTAGGTACAAATATTCATGTTCATCACACAAATATCACTACATATTATTAAAAAAAACCCTCGCGTCTTTGTCTGTCTCTTCTCGATAAACTCAGAAACTGCTGAATGGATGTTCAAGAGCTTTCACCAATAAGCACAGTAAAAAATGAAGGAAAAGGCCTTCTTTCTTAGAAAATGCTGCAAAAAACAATGTTTTGATCCGTGTGAAGCCGAGGCTTATTGAATAAAAAGTCCAACTAAACAAACAGTACTTTATCGGCTACGTGACAATTCGTAAAATTCAATTTGAAGTTTCACGTGAAACGCCTGTAGTAAAATACCTTCCAGAAAACCCAAATACCTTGAAACACAATGTGTAATGTGTATCTCGTAACCCAAATAACTGCACCGCTAGGATTAAATCTTGAGAATACTCGGTATGAGTTTAGTGCGTGAGTCATTACTTCCCTCGGGGTCACGTGTGTTTTTACCTGCCAACCATTCGCTTTGAGTTATCGATCGTTTGCTATATTTATCATTGCACTTACATACATATCATCACGCTGAGTCTCTAACGGGGTAGGCAGAGACAATAGAGCGCAAGCTTTTCTATAATTACATACCTGATACGCTTCGTCCACGTTCATCAGTCTCTTCATACATGCTCGCCGATTTAGACTACTCTTGACGATCCCGTCCTTGACTGTCCGATCGATTTGATGTACGTAGTTGGAACGTGGTCTTCTTCTGCCTCTTCTTGCGTACACTTTCGCTTTGTATATTTGTTTCGTCAATCTTTCTTCACTCATCCTTTCTGTATGCCCGAACCAACGTAACATGCCTTTCTTCATCTTTATAATCACACCCTCTTTCTTTCTTTCACTTCATATTATATAACCATGTAGGTTTTATGCTATTATGTTCTACTTAAGTGATAAAGAGAAGGTTGAAATAATGTTTATAACTATATAATATGTCTTCACGAGGTTTCACAAAGGTAAATTCGAACAATAAAAGAGGTAACGCTCCCTTTTCGGAGGAGATATTATTAGTTATCAAAGTAACCGATGGCGAGTCCGTAGCTTCTCAATCATGAGTGAACTCATGTATACATATAACAAGATATTATTTTTATATATAAAATATTCACGCCTTCACGAAAGAGTCCCCGAAGACAGGTGGCGAATTCATCGCCGATCTTGCCGGAAGAATTTACTAGATGTTTTGTCTTGTTTTTCTTTACGCCTTCACGAAAGAGTCCCGAAGACAGGTGGCGAATTCATCGCCGATCTTCCCGGAAGAATTTACTAGATGTTTTGTCCTGGTATTTTTTACAGAACGCAGTAGGTTTCCTCTGGATATTTCCTTCACTGAAATGCTTTTAGTGAGATAAAAAGCTGCACTTAAGTTAAGAAACCCTAACATCATTTGAGTTGCCACTCTGTGTTAGAGTACTAAATCTAACACAGAGTGGCAATAAGTCCCATTATGCTGGTCCCACTAATCCCTCTGCTGCCTGCAGTATAACAATCCTCTAAGGAGGAGTTTTATTGGAAACCTTATTCATCGTGCAGGAACACAACATAAAAAAAAATTGTTATTCGGCTACGGACTTCGATAAGGTGGAGGTCGTGCCCCAGTCGGGCAAGTCCAACCTCTCCAATTGGTTTAGATGTTGCCATCTTGATTTTGTAGGTGAGGTGTGTTCGATCTAAAATATCTTTTTAATTATAACTAGCTGTCCCGCCCAGCATCGCCCGGGTGAAAAAGCAAAATTTCCTCAATCACGATTGCAGCGCCACTTATCGGGTCAAATTTTGGACCTAATCCATTCTTGAATCCATCTGAAGACACAATAAAATTTCATTAGAATCGGTCCAGCCGTTTACGATTTTATAAAGGAAACACAGACAAACATAAATTTTTATATATATTGATGATTGAAAAGTATGAGTCCATCCGTCACGAACGCAATTTCCCTGCAAACTTTTAGGTATTATACAGAGGTATTCGAAGTCAAGCTAGCATATTTTTTTCAGTTGCCAATGTCAGCTTCTGAATAATTGTTGAAACGCTCATTACACTTTGATATATATTAAGTGATGACAGCTTGCAGTCAGGGATATTGTTTGAAGCAATTTTCAGCTTTCAGTGAAATTCAGTTTTAGTTTTAGCGTTCGTGAAATGATTATTTAACGTTTATTCTATTCTATTACTCTAATATGTAAGCGGTTATAATTATTATTGTGCTTTAATATCAAGACGAGAGAGCGGTGGCCGAGTGATTAAAGTAGTCATATGCGTATTAATATTGTAGGTTTAAACTCCGAATGCCTTTTTAACGGAAGGATTTTCGGTGTCGGCCGTCTGGTCTAGGGGTCGGATATTCTGGTTGTGTTTTCGGGATCGATTCCCGCTTAAGATAGATTTGTGTGATTTTAGTGTAGCAACGTGTAATGTTATAATTTCGGCGCTTCAAACGAATCACATCTAAGTGGCCAAAAAAGACCCAGAGCGGAAATAGTGGATGTGATCCAGTGTTTTTGCTGGAGGCACATTAAAATGTCAACGTAACAAATGGTGCGGCTGTCGTTGTCTCTTAGCATTCATCAATTCTCAGACGTATTCACAAGTTATATAGTGGCTGATTGGTTCGAGCACCTGCATCACTAGTTCGAATCTTATAATAATATCCTCACGCCTTCCCACAAGGGTCCCCGAAGGGGTAGGCAGAGGTGTCTAGGTAATACCCACACACCCACTTTCCGCCAGAGGTATATTAGGTGCCAACGTGACGGATGGCGAGTCCATTGCCGTTACTCAAGCACGACTATACATACGCCTTTGAATTTCTTCTCAGACGTATGCAGGTTTCCTCTCGATGTTTTCCTTCACCGTTCAGCTCGTGGTGTGACTAATCACTGTACTTAGTTCGAATCTTAGCTGTTCCAAAGAGTTTTTCGGCACTAGCTTTATTCACGGTGAGGGAAAAAAACAACGAAAGAGAAAGTGTATTAGTGGCAGTAGAAATTCATATATGTATAGTTGTGCTTGAGAAACGGCGATAGATTTGTTACCTGTCACGTTGACACATAAAATGCCGTATTTGAACCAGCAATTCCGACTTTAAAATCTAATGTCCACGACTACTCATTACATCCAAACCCAGTAGGCAGAAGGAATAGAGCCCGTTCAACATCCATAGGACCCAGTCTATGCTTAAATACTCCCCGGTTTCGAGTACTCTTGACGTTCCTACCCTCTTCATTCTTTTCTTATACACTTATCATCACGTCGTCCCTGACGGGGTAGGCAGAGAGTATAGAGCGCCAGTTCTCCTTAGACTTACATACATCTTTCGCTTCGTCCACATTCATCAGTCTCTTCGGTCGGTTTCGAGTACTCTTGACGTTCCCGTCCTTGAGCGTCCGATCGATTTGATCCAGGTATCAGGGTCCACTTATCGGTTTTCAATAATATTTACGATAGCAACCTTAAGTGTTCAATTCCAAAGCTCGGGTGTTTCATGAATAAAACCGTTTAGTTTTACATCCAGATCCGATAGGTATGTCATTCCGCAAAATAGCTTGTCGAGCGGATGTTTTGTCCCGCTCCCCAAAATATCGCTAGAGTGGGATGTAACATGTTTGTGCAATTCGCCCTGTGTTTGAAATAGATTTCCTGTGATCTAATCCACTCATTCATGTTTTCGATACTCATTTCATATAATAAATATATATATCTTCACGTCCTAGCACTAGGGTCCCCGAAGGGCTAGGTTGAGATGCATAGAGAGTACCCCCCACACACCCACGCTTAGCTGGAGATATATTTAAGTCGACGGATCATGAGTGGATATTATTGCTAAAAACTCGGACACAAGTACATTTTGGTTTTTGAGTCATGATATCATTGATATCATTCAATACATGAAGCGAAATGGTCTTTCAAGTCCAGAAAGAACTAGCAATCTCCCTCTATTTTAATCTTCTACCTTAAGTATTTCTATAAGTGTTACAATTAATACGTACATACATACAATAACTAAAACTAGAAATAGTATAATAATTAATTCGGTAACACCAATAATTCATTAGTAATGAGCAATCAAGGCATTAATCGGATGTGTCAAGGCGGCAGTTTCTCAAGAATATTCATCTATGTTCACAAATCTTTCTAGCCCATAGATTCTGCCAAAAACATTGTAACACTCTACAATGAGTCAGATTAATCATTGTCTTCATATTACTGGCACCAAATGGCCGTTGACAAGAATCACCTGTTGATTAATAGATCAGCTGACTATTCTCCAGTTGCCAAGTGAAGTTATACTCGGACTGATGTGAAAATTAGAACAATATCTCTGTATTCGCCTAGGAAGGCGTATAACCTTCTTCTTCTTTTATCTTTCACTTGTTTCTATTTCAAAATATGAAACATATCATTCTTCTTTTGTGTTTGACCCTACATTTTACAATAGCCTATTTTATTTCACAATTACATTATTTAATTATGTCCAAGTACATGACATATTCATTTATGGGGTAATAAAATTATACCCCTGTTTTGTTAGGTAGCTCAAAGAAAAAAATAAAAATGTTTATTTTCTACCATCTCATACAATAATGACAACTAAACAGGTACGTACTGTGCGGTTTCTACGGAGTTTCTTTCCACGGTCTCTCAGCTTGTGTCATTAACTCTCCAATGAGGTTTGCCTTCGGGAGTACTGCGTGGTGTTCAAGTAGGAGTGAATATTTTTTGTAGTATCGGCAACGGTATTGCGAGCGTCTAAGCGGCAGTAAACGCTTATCATGAGCAGTCCGTGTCCGTGTTTACTTGACACGATTTTCAAACAATTTTTAATTTATTCTCAAATTAATGCAGCCTTGCTGTCAATGTTTTTTCTCACCGTTAAGCTTGTGGTGTGAAAAACCTACTAAAGTTCAGAAATGTTTTTGCCGAGTATGGTAAACTATCTTTACAGTCAAAAGCCGAGCAGTACTTAGCATGGTGTTGAATGAGTACACCATAACATTCATGAGTGTTGCTTAACTTAGCAACCTTTGCCAACCCAAGCCCAATATTGGCCACAACACGGGTTAGATCAGCTCTATCTTCAGCCTGTCTTCAGCGGAAAACACCTCTGCAGCACTACGTCATCGAGGACGTGACGAGTAGTTATCCAACCGGTGGTTGCAGCCGCCCACGCACATTCCGCCCGCCTCGGCCACAGGCCAACATTTTCATAGTTTAGTTACGATTTCGAAAACGACCCGACGCGTCTGCCGCCGGCGACAAATCCGCCCGAATTCTCACGAATCCAGTTTCTAACCTTCGTCAAGTTCTCGAGCGTACTTAACAATTTGTGATTGTGATTTTAAACCTGAGTGTATTGTGAAATTATTGGATTTATTACTGTACCTAAGGGTACGTATTTTTATTTGATTAATAATAATGTTAATGTATTTTAACATAGCTCACGAATATATATTAAAGTTAAATTTTCCATTTCAATTCAATTCAACGTTGAGCTACTTTTCATTATTATTTATTAAACATTTATAGGTCAAGTGTGCTCCCTTGTGGAACTCCAGTATTATTTTAACGACGCTTACTCTTTCATGAACATAAAAATATTACGACATTAATCCCAGCTTCAAGTGTAGGATAGTTAAGCCAAATCCGTGCATTAAATATGGATGTAAAAAGAAAGGGATATGAAACTAGATGTTAGGTAATCATTGAAGTTGCAAGTTATAAGAGCGTGCTGTTCACTGTGGAGTCAGAGGCCTTCAGTAGTTACAAAAATAGATCGAGACGTTTCGTTCACACTCGTGTGAAAATTATAACACTGGACACCGCTTACACTTCACCTTGCGGCAGATGGCGCTGACCGGCTGACTCACTCGAATATGAGTGAACGTGAATCTGAATGATCGCCAAGAGCACACTCATACATTTAGCTAATGATCACTGTACATTGATGTATGATCTCTAGTGATCGATGACCGCCCTCCGAGTCGGAATGATTTAGTTTGTGCAATGTTCATAGTTATCAGTCGTTGCAGTATTCAAATGCAAATATATTTTTTTAAATCAAACTCATTCTACAAATGCGAATCCATTTTTTTTTGTACAGGGATAAATGGAACTTTGAAAGTGAGCATACGCCACTTTTGGTTGCGAAACTAAAGAGTTTTTATAGAGATTTTCAAGTATTCATAATATACAGATGAAATAGCGGATACCAGCTAGCATAAAATAAAGCCTAGTAGTAGTGTCGGAATAAGGGTCGTAGTAAGCGGTGATTAAGGTCCAAGGCATAGGAACTTTATGCTACCTACGTGACAGTTCAAGGTTCAAGTTTAAATATAAAATTAGAAGGTGTATTTGTTACAACAGGGAGGCATTGAAATTCAGGCAGAGATAAAGTTATCTTCTTTTCTCTAGTTATACAGACTCCTATCATGCGCTAGTTACTGACATCTGACACTAGTGACGTATAGAGAAAAAATTACGACTTATGATGACATCAAAGCATCCAAACTGACGAGCATGTAAAAAGCTAATGATAGGAGTCTGTATAGCTAGAGAGAAGAAGATAACTTTATCTCTGCCTGAATTGCAATGCCTCCCTGTTGTAAATAATAACATATAGTAGCACCCGCTTACCATCAGGCGGACCGCATGCTTGTTTGCCACCCAAGTGGTATAAAAAAAAGTCAAAGTTGCATGATTTTAGAATGCTTTCGGCTTAAAGTTTCCATGGTCACGAATATTTGCAGGAAGTTTTTTAAATAAAATAAGTAACAAATATGTTTTCAATAAAGGAGTGAATATTTGATGTGAGTGATAATTTTGCATGATCAGCAACGAGAGAATATTCCCTATAGGCAGCGGTAACCGCTTACACCAGGAGCATGCTTGCTTGCCTCGTTTATTTAAATAATAAAAACTTGTATAGGTCTTGAAATTCGGCACTATTATTGCCTAAGCCTTTAAAAGGGCAATTAATTTAATTGGTGCACTGCAGGTTCTGTATCGCATACAACGAGCACGGTACTGTATACACATAGAGATTGTCAGATAACTTCAATCAAGTCGGGAATATAATCGTAATGTTCACACATAAATACGTTGGGTTACCAAAAGAACTATTCGATTGAGCTCCACCTTTACCTCCACACTTAGATAGACTATCGCCTAATATAGAAGTTTTAAAGCTTAACACTTTTTAAACATAAGAATTATATTCTGACCACACGTCTTCTTCCTCTCGCAAATAAATCAGACCTTATGAGGTAGGATGTAGGGAGGTGAAGGATATTGCACTGGACAGAGCCAATGGAAGGAATTGTGTCGGAGGCGCCGGCAAGATCCCAGCTTGTAAATGTATGGTGATGTTGAAGTCATGTGTGTGCAATTGTCTTCAGGTCGACGACCCCGCGCGAAGATTATTACGTCCGTGATGAGCTTCCGTTAGAGCGATGGGGGTGACAGACGACTTGGCCCCGAGCTTCACGCAGAAGCCGCAGCTACGCCAAGAGGACGATGGCAACAAACTCGTCTTCGAATGCCAGCTGACAGCGGCGCCAAAACCCGAGATATGCTGGTACCGCAGCGATGAACTGCTCAAGGAGGATGTTAGAACTAAGTTCAAGTAAGTGGCTCATATTATGTTAAAAACTATTTAGTATATCCTTCAGTGAAGGAAAACATTGAGAGGAAACCTAAGCAGGTTTGAGAATAAATTCAAACACATATAGTTATGCTTGAGAAACGGCGATGGGCTAGCCATCGGCCGCGTTGCCACATAAAATATATCTCAGGCGAAAGGTGTGTGTGCATGTACTAGACACTTTTACCCACCCTTTCCTACCCCTGTGAGGATGTGATGAGGTTCACAATATATCATCTCGCTATCCCACAAGGGTCCCCGAAGGAAATAGGTTTCCCAAGCACGACTATACAAGCCGTGGTGGCCGAGTGGTTCGAGCAGTTACCTGCGACGCAAAGGTCGCAAGTTCGAATTCCGACTGTACCAATGAGTTTTTCTGAACATAAGTTCAGTGATTAGTAACACCACGAGCTTTACGGTGAAGGAAAACATCGAGAGGAAACCTGCATACGTCTGAGAAGCAATTCAAAGGCGTATGTATAGTCGTGCTTGAGTAACGGCGATGGACTCGCCATGTGTCACGTTGACACCTAATATACCTCTGGCGGAAAGTGGGTGTGTGGGTGTATTACCTATACACTTCTACCTACCCCTTCGGGGACCCTTGTGGGAAGACTATACAAGCATCTTTGAATTTCTTTTGAAATATATAATGTTTCGTTCGCTTTAAAGGTCGTAGTGTGAACACTGTTAAAGGTTAAAGAAACTCATTGGTACAGTATGATAATCCAATTTCGTCGTTAGTATGATTATAAATGTAGCCTTAGGTATATTATTAACCGTTAACTCAAAAAAATAAAAAAAATGGTTTTGCGGTTTCTGAGATTGGCGTGGCCTCTTTATAAATAGTAGATAGTAGAAATGGATAGTATGTGTGCAGTATTTATGTTGAACTTATGCACTACAAAAACCGAGCATACATAAAGGGATTGATGAATGTGGATGAAACGAAAGAGGTCTGTAAATCTAGGGAACTGGCGTTCAAATTCGAACTTACAAATCTTTGTGTGCAGGCAACTACTAGAAATACTCCGCCACCGCGGCTCTGATTCTTCTGTTTCCATCTACGTATATTGAAAATGTGAAAAGTTTGTTTTATAGCGATTGCCAGTCTTATGTGCGCATGCGCGACACATTTGGCACTCTGCGGTGAAAAACCTCGACCTCTTTTCATTTATTGGAAAAACAACATCAACTAATTGAAAAACAGATTTCATGAATTTGTTCTTACGTATGGAAATGTATACTCTCAATAGAATTTTTAAATTTTTCCGTACTATAATTCCATATGAATGCCTCTTACAGAAATATAACCTCTTAAACCTGGAATCAAGACGTTTTCTTCTCATGACAATGGTTTTGTATAATTTGTGTAATGGCATTTTTGATTGTAACTCTCGTACGAAGCAAATTAGCTACAATGTGCCAAGAAGTGTACTGCGCAGGGAAGTGCGCGCCCCCCGGCTGTTTAACTCAGCTACTAGCAGGACCAACGCCGGGATGCGCGCTCCACTCACGCAGATTGTAGAATTATATAATGATAACTTCATGAATATTGATATCTTCGCATTCAGTCGGGCGAAATTTAAACGAATGATTCTGGACTCTCTCAGCGCTAGCAATAAATAATAACTGTTAATTAAGATCATATTGCACTAAAATATCACGGTAGCTTTGTATGCGCACATCAAGCTTAATGTATAGAAAATCTGTCACATTATGTTGTGGACATTTGATGTGGGTTACATATTAACCTAATGATGTAGTTATAATTCTTAAACTTAAGTCTTAATATGTAACTGTTTTTATGTACCAATAAAGGAAAAAAAAAAAAAAAAAAAAAGAATGTATTCGTTAGCCGTGCCATGGTGAGAGCCGTGTTGGTCGAGTGGCTCGAGTAGTTGCCTACAACACAAATATTGCAAGTTCGAATCCCGACTGTACCAATGAGTTCTTATGAACAGATTAGTCACATCACAAGCTTTTTACGGTGAAAGTAAACATCGAGAGGAAACAACATACGTTTGAGAAGAAATTCAAATTCACATGTATAGTCAAGCTTGAGTAACAGCGATGATGGACTCGCCATCTCTCACGCTCCTAAAATATATATATATTTCTGGCGGAAAGTGGGTGCGTGAGTACTACCTACGGTACTACCTCTGCCTGCCCCTTCGGTGACCTTTGTGGGATGGTGATGATAGATGAATAATTCAATTGACAGATGACGATCAATAAATTATGGAGTCGTCAATGACCGTAAGCAATGAAAGAAAAGACCTACTCCCTCAGTCCTTGCATTTAAATCCGTTTTTTTACGAACAAAGAACTCTGTTAAATAATTTGATGTTGTCTCCATTTTCATTTGTTATTCGTTCGTTATTAAGTAATAATTTAATTAGAGCAACCACAAAAGTCATAAGACGGTTTTCTGTTCTTTAAATACACTTCAAAGCTGGTCGTATATCTGTTTGTTTATGGTTATTGCCCGAATCTTTTCATTTAGTATTTGGTGCAGGTTTGTTATCTATAATATTACAAACGTCTAACAAATTCACTTTGATTCAAACGCTTTAGTGTCATTTGTTACGTTCATTTTCGCAGATTTTAAAACGATTTACCTAGATAAAACAACTCTTGTGGTTTAACTGGTCTAGTCTAGTGGTTAGAGCTCCTGAATGTGAAACTTGATTTTGCGGGTTCGAATCCCGCTGAGGGCAGATATTTGTGTGATGAACATGTGTATTTGTACCTTAGTCTTGGATGTTCTATGTATTTAAGTATATATCTATCTATATAAGTAAATATATGTCTAGTTACCATAACACAAGCTTTGCTTACCTTGGGACTAGGTCAATTTGTGTGCAATTGTCCCAGGTATTTATTATTATTATTTCTTATTTTTTCTTTTTCTATTACAATTTCTTAAAAAATATAATATAGTAACTACAGGGGTCTAGGCTCAGAATATGATTTTGTCCCATTCGTTGTCGAGACCTTTGGTCCGTGGGGTCTTAGTGCCACAAAGCTATTTAAAGACATAGCAAAAAGGTTGGTCGACATCACAGGAGACCGAAGAGCTGGCAGCTACCTCGTACAAAGAATTAGCCTAGCTATTCAAAGGGGGAACGCTGCCAGTATCTTCGGAACCCTGCCTAAAGGGACTCCTTTTAAGAATATTTTTTAGTTATTTAAAAATGTAACTTTATATAGTAACTAAAATATATTATTAAAAGGAGTCGCTTTAGGCAAGGTTCAGAAGATAAAGGCAGCGTTCCCCCTAAATTATTTTAAATTGAGATTCAATGTATTACTAAATGGATTGAGTTTGTACATTCACATTTATTATATGTATTTACTGGGAACTTATTGATATCAGCAATACGATTTACCTTTAACATTGTTGTATTATACACAACAGTAAGTCGTTCTCGTGAGCTAAAAATAACGTAAGGAATAATATAAAAAAATAAGTTTACGCAATGGTTTTGTTAAACAACCTTTTTTGTTCAGTGATTGAGCTTCATATTAAACTTAATTTCTAAAGGCACAAATGGTACTTGAGTTAAATATGTAATACAAACTATTAGCATTATTAGAGAGATTGGCACTCTTCTCTCCCCTTAAGGGGTAAGCAGGTTACCCCTTAAAGGGCTCTAAATGTATATACATATGTACATATTGGAAACTCTAATAAATAAATATGTATCCTCGTGTTCACAAAACTTTCCCCGATACATCCGGAACGGTTCCGGATACAACGACCGCTTTCATATGCTTCCGGAACCTGTTGAGATTTTACGATTACAGAATCAACCCATTCGTCTTATTTAGGGCACTTTCAAAACAATTGAAGTCCTTTAAATGATGTGCAATTTTAGTTAAAATCTTAACTTAACTTCACGCTTTCCCACAAGAGTATGCAAATTAACACCTGACTGCCGCTGTAAATATATATAAGCCTTTCCCTTTCAAACCCTTCTATAATAATGGCAATGTGACAGACAGAACCACAGATCTTTAATCCACTATATATAAATCTAGGGATATAAATCTTACATCTAAATTCAAACCTGTATTTGTGTTTTTTTATATTGGTGGTCTTTATATAATAATAATAGTATATCCTCAGCCTCCCATAACGGTCCCCGAAGGGGTAGGCAGAGGTGTATAGGAGTACCCACACATCCACTTTCCCCAGAGATATATTTTAGGTGCCAACGTGACAGATGACGAGTCCATCGCCGTTATTCAACTGAATTTCTTCTCAGACGTATGCAGGTTTCCTCTCGATGTTTTCCTTCACCGTAAAGCTCGTGTTGAGACTAATCACTGTTCTTCTTCACAAACTTAAGTTCAGCAAAACTCATTGGTACAGTCGGGATTCGAGCTTGCGATCTTTGTGTCGCAGGCAACTTGTCGAACCACTCGGCCACCACGGCTGTTATTATGAATATGGTTTCCAATATTTACTTCCATTTCTCGTGTGCAGGATCCAAAGCATCGCCAACAACAAGTTCCTGGTGGTGCTGGAGCTGGACGATGTGATCGAGAGCGACGCGGGGCTCTACAAGGTTAAGGCTAAGAACAAGATGGGCGAGGTGGCCGCCTCCATCAACCTTAACTTTAGCCGTGAGTACTTTTGACCTCTAAAGCATTGACAGGTGGTAAGCTTGCCACGAGGAGTAACTTTTATTTATTTCAACCAAGGCCAATAAAAATACAATAATACTATATAAAATAAAATATAAAATACAATAAATAAAAATTATTATGTGTGGGTATTACCTATACATCTCTGCCTACCCCTTCGGGGACCCTTGTGGCAAGGCGTGAGGATGCTTATTTATTTTTATTTATAAATAAAAATTACAATATTCTTAAGCCTAAATAGCACGTGAGGTTAGCGACGTAAAGTTCGTGGTGTGACTAATCACTGTACTTAAGTTCAGCAAAACTCATTGGAACAGTTGGTCGAACTTGCAATCTTTGTCTAGCAGGCAACTACTCGAACCACTCGGCCACGACCGCTCAAATATACATATAATTATGTGCATCATTGTATATATTGTTACATGTATGCAGGTTTCCTTTAAATGTTTTCCTTCACTGAAAACCTCGGGATGTGAATAATTACTGTATTTATGTTTAGAAGAACTCATTAGCATAGACCACGGGGGCTTGAAACCGCATTCTTCGGTTTGCTAACGACTACTAAAAACAAGGGAAACAAAAAACCTTATGGGAAGGCGTGAGGATATATTATATTATTATTACTAAAAACACAAGTGATTAGTCACACCACGAGCTTTACGGTGAAGGAAAACATCGAGAGGAAACCTGCATACGTCTGAGAAGAAATTCAAAGGCGTATGTATAGTCGTGCTTGAGTAACGGCGATGGACTCGCCATCTGTCACGTTGGCACCTAATATACCTCTGGCGGAAAGTGGGTGTATGGGTATTACCTATACACCTCTGCCTACCCCTTCGGGGACCCTTGTGGGAAGGCGTGAGGATATATTATTATATTATACTAAAAACACGACAGCCACTGTCCAATATTCGTCATATAATTCGTCTAAGTTCAAAATATTCTTATACTATAAGTAAATGTCAACTAATAAGCTACCACTGTTGTGCTAAATATAAATAGTTTGTCGCCAAGCGTGCACATAATTACTTGACATTTAGAATATTTGAAACATGGTACGTTGTTCCTGTATATAAGAGACTCATATTGAATAACGTAAAGAGAAATGCATTTGCCATCACATGTCGCATATGTTCGACAAATAGGACGACATCACACACGCCTTTGTAATTCAATTAAGACGTATGGTGGCGAAAACACTGCTATGTTTGTAGTTACTGTATTAAAAATAAAGAAAACACATTCATTAGTCCAAACCGTGCACTGAGGTTCTATTTAAAATACATGACATGTTACTAAGTACGAAAGCGACCGTATAACAAGTCCTTTGAAAATGAGAATCGAGTGTAAAATCTTTTTCACACATACGTGTTCTTAAATTTGCAATTTTCATGAAACTGAGCTCGTCAATCACACTTGAAACTCATAATTTCATTGAAACTAAAACACAAACACAGGAAGCATCACACATAAACTCGCGGCTAGCTTTCCTACGTTGAAGCTCTGATGGCATAAATTCAGTAAAACGTAATGCTGACGCAGAATCGGCAACATTTCTCTGGAACGCAATAAAATCGCATGTATTTTTATCGATTATGTTATTGCAACAGGGAACAAAGTTAGAGCGTCTACCACAGCGCTTGGTGCTCATATGATTATCATCATTTCTACTGCACTTTGAGCTTTAAGTGGGTAGCCATAGGGATTGGAACGGAAAAAATATGAACCATTACGAATTTATATAAACATTTGATCTATCAATATGCTAAATTGCATTATCTTTAACTTATATGTATGTTTGTAGTCCAGATTATAGAATTAAAATAAAACCTTCTAAAATATCGTTCCAAGAATTCGTTGCTCGATTGAAATAACGTCTACAACTTATGAACAATTCTAAATATAGAAAGCCGTAAATAACCACATTATCTATAGACGTGACAAACGCCAAACAAATATGCCAATACACAAACATCATGTCACACAAAGCCAAACATTTGTCAAAGCTCCGTAATTCAATACTGGGCCAATAAAAATACCTTCACGAATAACAGCATTAGTCAGCGTCCGAAATAAAATGAGAAAAATTGGTGTTGTAGCCCACGCAAATTGGAGTGCGCCAACTGATTGGCGTTAACGTTGGCAACTCGGGAGAGTTACTGAAAAGTGACGTGGTATTTGCGATAATTGATCCTGTAAACAAAGTTACTGGAGAAAAATACACTTTTGTTATTCATAATACTCTTAAAGGAGATATCCCTCAATTAAATTATATTTTAGAAGAAGAAATGAATGTGTCTAAACTGGCCGCAATAAAAAAGAAATCTAAATCAAATTCAAAATTACATTCTATTCGGAACGAAATTTCGATTCCTATTTTAAATGTGTTAAAACAAATTCATTAATGAACTTATTTTGACACACTTATACAAGCCAGTTAGAAAATAGCGCTACTAATCGAAATATATTTTCTTGATAAATGATGATGATTTCAGTAAAAACGCCTCAATTCCAGTTGTAATTCCAACGTTGAAAACTATCCGAATATCCGAGAATTGGTAAAGGACCCTGGTTTATTTTAGTTTATCACTGCGTTGATTCCAAATATTTATGTCTGGTTGATGTTATTCAAATTGTAAACATTCCGTTCCAATGATGTGCAAAGTTGGCCACTTTTAGCGGTGAACAACATTCTAATTGGGTTTTCAGCTCACACTTACCCACCAGATATCTATGCGTCAAATTATGTTTATTCACTTGTGTATCTATTTTCACCCCAAAAGGGTAGCCAGACATATTAATTAGATCTCTTTTAGAATTAAATTGGAAACGTAAGACTATGCTTTAATGTTTTTTTTATATTTCAGCCGCTGACGAGGAAAAACAGAAGTAAGTAGTAACTTTGTTTTTATACTAAGAATACAAACAATCATACGATCCGTCTGATACAAAAAGGTTGCCCAACTGGCTTAAGCAATATCTGAGATATCAATCGCACGCCATCGAATTTATTAAATAATTTAAAAACAAGTGGATGTTGCTTCTCAGACATATGCAGGTTTCCTCTCGATGTTTTCCTTCACCGTAGGGATCGTGGTAGGACTAATCACTGTACTTAAGTCCAGAATAACTCATTGGTACACTCGGGATTCGAACTTGCGATCTTTGTGTCGCAGGCAGGTGCTCGAACCTCTCGGCCACCCCAGCTCATGGTTTTAAGATTGGATAGGTTTCAAAAAGTGGTCTTTTTTTATTTAAAATCTTTTGTTAGGTGTTCACTGAATGCTCAATTTGCTTCCAGACAAGTGGACGGCAAAGCGCCAACGTTCGCGCGCAAGCCTGCCATCCGACAGGAGGACGATGGCAAGCGGCTGATCTTCGAGTGCCGCATCGAAGCCGAGCCTGTCCCCAGCGTCACCTGGTTCCACAATACCGAAGAGGTCAAACTTGGAGCCAGGCATAAGGTATGTGATGTCACGAGTTAAATGTTAAGGCATGCAACTTAGCGAGTCTTAAACTCACTATGGAATAAGGATTAGTTTTTTATTATTATTTGATCGATCGGACGCTTAAGGACGGGAACGTCAAGAGCTGGTGAATGTGGACGAAGCGAAAGAGGTATGTAAGTCTAGAGAGAACTGGCGCCCTATACTCGCCTATAAGCCTACCCCGTTAGGGACTCGGAGTGATGATATGTATGTTTGTATGTAAATGTATCTTCACGCCTTTCCTGGGTCTCTGAACGGGTAGACCCACTTTTTGACAGAGAAATATTGTAGGTGCTTCCGTCCTTCGTGCGTTCGGAACGTGCTCTTCCTCTGCCTCTTCTTGCACACACCTTCGCTTTGTATATCTGTTTCGTCAATTTTAATCCTTTCTATATGTCCAAACCAACGAAACATGTCTTCAAGATACGTTTGTTTCTAGAAATTACACTCTGGGGATAAGAAAGTTAATAGTGTTGGCTTACTCGACCACGTTACGTAACTGACACAAATCAACAAGACATTAATGTCACGTTGCTCATTGGTTGTTTTTTCTAAGACAGTGGTGGTAAAAATAAATGGTGCAGACGTTCAGTTTTAATAGTACTCAGAGATGGCCTTGACCCCAATACAGTTGGCTAGGACAGCGCTCAGGTGGAGACCGACTCGCACAATGACCTTTCGCTCCAAATCCTATAAATGACAATTTAATATTGGAAAATCTCCAATCTTGTACTGTAGTATGGAAATTTTCATGATTTGCATTAACTAACCACTGGAAAACAAAGCAGGCGGTCTGTCTGATGGTAAGCAGTTAGGTACGGCCGTCTATAAACGTGTGCAGCTACGGGGTTTCCGAAAAAAGGAATTGGGTCACATACTTAAAGTTGAAGTTAATTTGGAAATTTCACGTGTTAGCAAACGGAACTTTGAAAGGTTGCAAATATGAACCCACTTCACCCGCTGGTAAGCGGCTACCATATATCAATGACATGCCCCTCTTTTACCAACACGGCTTTGCAATTAATACAACACTCTCCGGAGACAGAGCCTTGACTGTGATATTCTGTACTGCGAAAGTACTGGCACAAGGACTGCAGGGTCGGCAGCGCCAGCAATACCTCTGGTGATGCAAACGTCCATAGGCGGCGGTAACTGCTTACCTTCTAGCAGACCGCATGCTTGGTTACCAACAGTGTGGTAAAAACAACACTTTGTACCTCGCATACATTCGAGCGCAATACAGACGTTTTACTTATTAAATATGTTATTTTACAGTTAACAGTAAGCAAGGATGGTAAATCATACTATGCCTCGCTAGAAATAAATAACGTGACTGTTGAAGACGCTGGAAAATATCGAGTAACGGCTAAGAACGAACTGGGCGAAAGTAACGCCACAATCAGCTTAAATTTCGACAGTGAGTACTTGATTCTAACACATTTGAACTTGCTTTACAATCTAGCAACTATACTATACTATACTAGTACCTAGTTTAAGCAGAGTGTCTCAGAATACAAATCTGTTGGCTTCTAGTATGAACTGGCTTGTTGTATAAACAACTAGCGCCAAAGATAAAAAAATAACAATATTATTAAAGGAAATAATACTCACTTCGAAACATGGATACATGAGATTTTTCAAAAACTATTAATACAGATGTTAATACAAATATATATAAGATACGGAGGACGCAGTTGGATTCCACAAGTATTTTATGTATATAAATATACATAAAGTACATTATTATATAAATTTATGTACGAGATGCGCTATAATTAAGTAAAAAAATTGTCTGCTTAAGCTTTTATTATTATTTTCTATTATATGGCCTAAAACATCATATTTGAACATCTGTCCGTTTTTCTAAGGCACTCTGCATTATATAAATATTAATATTTGGAAAGTTAATTAAGAATAAAGAACAAGCGTAGGACAAATTGATGTATTGTTATTTTAAGAAAATATTATTTAAGTCACGCCTTTGTTTTAACATTCGTCATTTTACTGTGTGTGTTCTAATCCTTTAATCGCCACAGATATGTATTTTGTTATTAAACACGTAGATATTGCAGCACAGCTTCAATAATCACCAACTAATAAGTTCAGATTGTCCGTTACTCTACATATTACACTATGTTTGATATCTATATAAATTTAAGATGTTTTCTTAATATATTTATAGGGATACACTACACATCACCAATACAATACTTCTCACACACAGTCTACACACACACTTGCACGTACTATTCTCTTTTATATATGTGTCTCATTATCATTTACTTATGTATCGTCAACCTTTTGCACGCTTTCATTAACCTTAACGCATCGTTGCAATTAGTTTAAACTGTAGTTAGCTAATACAAGATATGATGTGCTTAGCAGTTGCACAATTAACATAATTAACGGGGCCACTGTGATGCGTACTGTTTCCTAGACTGGACTCCAAAATTACACGTACTATTAAAATATATTTATGTATATATTCTATTCGATTTATCATTATCTATTTTTCTTATACATTTTTCAATCAATCTCTAATCGAACTGATTATTACCTACATTAATCTTGCAAATCACAAATTCAAAAGAAAACATCTTAAATGCGATACACATAACGCGGCTGCAAATCTTCGTGTCTTTGATCCAATTGGAGATATTAACATATGATTTGATGAAATAGGCGACGAAGCGCCCGTGCCTGAAGACTTTATCAAACCGACTTTTACGGAGAGACCTGTCATCAGGCAATCGGATGATGGTACCAGGATAACGTTTGAGTGTCGATGTGTTGGCAAACCGAAACCAAGCATCACATGGTAAGGAAAGCACAGAGCAATAAAATCTAACCTGCACAGATAACTATATTAACAATGCACTTGATGACACAGGTACCATGGCAAAAAATCATTAAAAGAAAGTAGTAGATACAAAATTACGTTAGAAGAGGATCAAACATTATATCATATGGCGCGACTCGAAATTATTGGCGTAGAGAATTCGGACAGAGGAGAATACAGAGCTGTAGCCAAAAACAAACACGGTGAAGGCGTGGCGAAAATTAACCTTAACTTCGAGGGCGGCGATAAGCCTAAGTAAGAGCTTTGCATACAGTGCTTTAGCAAAGACGTTGTAGTAGGTAAACATATTAAACGTTTTATATTTAACAGAATTCCCGACGGTAAAGCTCCAAGATTTCCAAAAAAGCCGACTATTAGACAGGATGGAGACGTATTAATAATGGAATGCGTTCTCGAAGCATATCCTCTCCCAGACATCACGTGGTTCCACGGAGATAAAGAGATAAAGGACGGAGCCAAAATGAAAATGTCTAGAAAAGCTATCGGCAAAGATCAGTTTAACTTGACTCTAGAAATTCTAAGTCCCAGTCGGGAAGATGGTGGAAATTATAGATGTAACGCCTTCAACTTGTTTGGTGAGAGCAATGCCAACATTGCTCTCAATTTCCAAGGTAAAGTAGGGTTAAATATGTATAAAATAGTAATATATATTATTACATGACGTAATTAATTTAACTCTGTACGCATACAGTACCATTGTAAGCATGCCAATGCTTTCAGCTTTTGAGCTGCATGATTATATTTAATATAAAATAAAAATGAAAATAGTAGTAACGTTTTAAATGTTCGTGTAGGTGGGGATGACGAGAATGGTTTCGCCCCGTCGTTTATCGAGAAACCTCGAATCATTCCCAACGAAGACGGCACGCTCATCACGATGCGTTGCGTGTGCAAGGCTAAGCCGGCGGCTGAAGTCACGTGGTACAGAGGCACGACTATTATAAAGGCTAGCAGTAAAATTGAAATCAAATCATCTGTGATTGAAGAGAACGTGTACGAGTTGTTATTGCTTTTGACAAACCCGACGGCAGCGGATGGTGGCGCTTACCGCTGTTACGTCAAGAACGATTATGGAGAAAGCAATGCCAATCTCAACCTGAATATTGAAGCTGAACCCGAACCGGAAGGCGAGGGCCCGACGTTTGTCGAAAAGCCCACGATTCAGTCAAAGGACAACGGTAAACTAGTTATAATGGGATGCAAAGTGAAAGCTAGCCCACGACCAACGATAGTTTGGTACCACGAGGGCAAAGAAATCAAGGACTCGTCAAAGATCAAGATCAGGATTGAGGTCAAAGAGGATATCTACACTATCATATTGGAACTCATCGATCCTGGTATTGAAGACTCCGGATTATATAAATGCAATATTAAAAATGAACTTGGAGAGCTCAATGCAAATCTTACGCTCAATATTGAAAGTAAGCCGATTTGAATTCTCTGTAATCAGAACATGCAAATATTTTTTGTTTTTACAATGTTATCCTAATATTTTGTTCTGTTCACAGTCATTCCAGTTATCAAAGAGAAACCAAAGATCATTAAGATAGTGAAAAAGAAGACTGTTATTGTTGAATGTAAAGTATTAAGTAAATTCGCACCCGCGTGCACTTGGTTCAAGGAAGCGAGTGCTGTTAAAGAGGATTCGAGACACACTGTTCTCATCGAGCCTCTGAGAGAAGTAAGTATAGGGCTATTAAAACCCTGTTATTTTGCTACAAAAGCAAAGATTCCTGCAGGGTCGGCAACAAGTCGCGAGTGATACTCCTGGTGTTGCAAGCGTCCATGGGCGGCGGTAACCGCTTACCATCAGGCGGACCGCATGCTAGTTTGCCACCCAAGTAGTCTAAAAAAAAAAGCCGACATACGATAGTTCGATTTTCGATTACCTTGGCCTTTAGGCGATATTCATCAGGTATCACTGACGCGGCGCCAACATTATTCTAGGTGAATTTGCTTTGCCAAAAGCATAAGAAGAACATCCCCTCTTCGGTCCCCATTCCATGATTCCATTGAGACTAATTGAACTTTTTTAGTTTAATCGTTTTTAGTTAAAGTTGTACAATGTGTGTTTGTTTTAGGGCGAATTCACAGTAAAATTGGAAATTTCAAACATTTCCCAACATGACAAAGGATCATACAAACTCGTCGCGAAGAACGAAAAGGGTGAGGCGACGTCACAGCTAGTCGAGATCATAGATATTCCTGAAGAAAAGGGTGAAAAGCCACAGATTATCAAGCACTTCAGGAGTTTGGTGAGATTTTTATTGTTCTTAATATTTAGAAGTAACAATTTAATAATTTATACATATAATAATTAGATTTTATAGAACGCTCTAGATGAATTAATGTTGAATACATGTTATGTAAAAGCTTTTATCTGAAACGAAACTTGTTCAATAGGCAAAGAAAGAAAACGAGGAAGCTGAATTTTTAGCTGTCCTCAAAACGTCGGATCAGTCATGCCGATGCACCTGGTATAAGAACTCCACTGTCATCCGGGACTCCTCAGAAATTATCACCTCCTTCGACGGTACCAACGCCAGACTCATCATCAGGAAGGTGACGACCAAATATGTCGCCAACTACAAGGTGGTGATCAAGAACGAGTTTGGTGAAGACGAATCGAGCGCTGACTTGACTCTCGTCGAGGAAAAGGTCTGTAATCTAAATAAATTAAACTGCAGTGTTATAATATTTTCTATCAATTATTAATTCGTACCGTGACGGCCTATAGTCCACCCCGGTAGTCTGTACCAAGTTTTCCTGAAATGTAAAGTGATTTATCACATCGCAGGTTTGTGGTACAGGAACACATCGAGAAAGAACCTGCGGGCGTTTTTTCAAATAAGCGATAAATGTATCAATCTTGTCAGTCTCTATCAAATGTACTTTGGCAACGAAATCTATTTCCGATACCCTGTAGAAAGGCGTATAAATTCATAAATTCAGGTTAATTTATACTTCGTAGATGTAGATACCATTAAAAATAAATCATCCACCAAAATATTTACAGAAAAAGAAGAAGGAGGAGGAGGAAGAAGAAACGACAGTGATTGAAGAATCAGAAGAAGAGATGTCGATCGTGGAAGAAAAATCCGTTATGGAAGAAAACCATGTCGAAGAAAAAAAGAGAGTAGGTTCAACAATTTTTTTCGTGTTCTTTATAATAATATAACAAATCAGATGCAAAACACAAATAAACTCATAGTCACATATGCCAAGAATACTGGCAACTTTACCCCGCTTGACGACATTAAGTATACGCCTTCATTTATTCAATCGAAAGTTTTTTAGAAAGTCTTATCTCCCAAATGTAACTAGAAATAGTAAACCTATATTATAATAAATTCTCTTTTTAATGATGTCTCTTATATTAAAGCAGGAAGAAGTTAATAATAAAGAAGAAACAATCGAACAAAAGAAGACCGCTTCCAAGAAGGTTACTAAAAAGGAGGAGGTAAAGATAGAACAATCCAATCAAGAAGTACAAATTGAATCTCAGAAAACTGAATCTAAAATCGAAGGCAAGAAAATTGAATCTAAGATTCAAGAAACGAAAAAAGCTGAACAAGAATTGGAAGAGACCAAAAAAATTCTCGAAAAGAAGACAGCCAAGACTGAAGCAGAAAAGAAATCACTGCTGGAGAAGCTTGAAAAGAAAAAGCCTGAACCGGAACCAGAAACAAAGATTGAAGGTATTCCAAAACTCAAATCTGTTAAACCTAAAGAAGAACCTGTAGAAGAAAAGAAAGAAGAGGTCACTAAGAAAAAGACAGAAGAGAAAAAGAAGGTCATTAAAAAGAAGGTGGTTGCTAAGAAGCAAGAGGTAAGTCAACAGTGCGCTTTTTTATTTTGATCGATGCTAGACGTAGAAGCTTCTAGTGAAGAAAGTTTTAGTTCAATGTTATAGATCTAGAAATTGTACTATAGTTACAATAAACGATTTCAAAACGAAATCTTCAATGGATCGATTTACAACCTGTCATTAAGTATTTTGTGTTAACAATGTGTAATTTTGTTGTTGTGTTGTAATAACTAATTGTGCTAAACTGTACTTAAACATAGGATGACTACGAGTTGGACTTTGTTGATGATTACGAGCGACCAGTTTTGGAGAAATACGAAAAAGTTACTCCTACTCCACTTGCTAAAAAACTCAAAGAGGATGACACACCAAAGGTAAAATTTACACTGCACTTACACAATACACATCACACACGTTAAATAATAATGTTAATTAAAATTGCGATATATTTGACATAATATTCATAAATGCATTTAGAGCAAACGTGCTTCGGTGTCGGAAAGTGTTAAAAGCGAACAGGAGAGCGAGGAAGAACCTTCCATTGCTGCACCGGTCCCTGACAAAAAGGCTAAGCCGGAACCTAAGCCAAAGGTAAATTTATTCCAATTAGAACTTCTCCAACCAGAAAGGATATAATTATTTTTATATGTAAGTCCTAAGTCAGTAAAAGTTAATGAAGTGAGATTATTATGTAAAATTTTTGATTGTATATGTATCCAAATAATAAATATTAGTATTCGTTCTTAAAATATAATATAAGATGACTGGTTTAGGTTGAAGAAGAACCTAGACGGTTAAGCATCAAAAAAGGTGTTCCAAAACCAGAGGAAGCTGTGGATGAAGTATCCCAAGTAAAATTATCGAAAACACCAGTTAAACCCACTGAAGAAGTGCTCGAGGAAGCTCAGGTTGCAAAGACAAAGAAATCGGTTAAAAAGGTAAATAGGTAGAAATTGTGGAATTAAAAATGAATGTTCATAAACATAAATGAATCTATAATAAATGTATATCTGTAATTATTTTCAAGCCTGAAGAACAAAAAGAATTCGTTGACGATTACGAACGGCCTGAACTAGAGAAATACGACAAAATGACACCTACACCGTCAGATAGGGCAAAGAAACAGAATGGAGTAGATGAGGTATTGATATTCTAGCAATCTCTATTGACAAGATAGCTTCAATAATTCTAAACTGCTAAACATTATTTTTTATATTCACGTAGATAGGAATTCTGTAAAAAATGCGGACTTATTCTATTTATAGAGCGCGCCTGAATATATCGACGATTATGAAAAGCCGGAACTAGAAAAATACGAAAAATATACACCGACACCTAAGGACAAACGTCGTCCTAGTGAACAGGTAAAATAAACCAGATAACATTTATGAAATTAGCCCAAAAATAATATGATATTACAAAAATGTATGTTCATACGCATTATAAAAAAATCCTTATTTTGCTAGGATGACGTTGATATGATGAAGGGTAAGATAAAACCCAAAGACAAGGAACCGGAACCAGAATTACCTGCACTCCGTAAACGTTCTGTAGCTAAAGACAAGGTATATTTTGTCAATGTTTTTATTTTTATGAAATAAAAAACGTTCAGATTTAAATTAAAATATGCACTTTAGGAGGAAGAAAACCAGCCGGAAGCCAAACCAAAACCAAAACCGAAAAAGAAAGAGGAGCCTGAGGCAAAGAAACGGCCCTCTATTAAAGAAAAAGAGGTACACACATCACACTTTACAAAATATATTAACAGTAGTGTTTTCCATACATGAATCTTGGATCCTTAACATTTAACATACTGAGTTTAAACACACTTTCAGATATTCCTGCTCTCAAATTTCCTACCGCGGTGGGGTTCTACGCTCTCTCGATTATAATTTTCAACTTTTAATATACTATAAATGTAAATATTTTACTTTGCATGGCAGATCAATGTAAAATGCTTCGCTTTTCTATGTTTGATGTCATTAATTTTCAGACTTGCGGCAAAAATAAATTTTTATTTCAGATACTCATTTTAAACTGTAATATTTCTTCAACAATTTACACAATTACATAATGTTCAGTTCTATCTACGTCTGTTATATTATTAACATTTATAAATGCAAACAATATTACTTTTTTTTATTGTACACATTAATGACACATATCGCACGACACAGGTGGCTGAAGAAGAATTTGTCGACGATTACGAAAGACCGGTCCTTGAGAAATACGAGAAAATTACTCCAACTCCCATTGAGAAAAAGAAAAAGGTACACAAATTTACATTGTTCAACAAACATAAGACTTTACATTACATATCAGTACACACTACAACTATTCTGGTAATTTATTAGGACGACAAAAAGCCTGAGGACGTATCCACACCAACATCTAGACGTACATCCATTAAAGATAAAGAAAGTAAACCTAAGGTAATATCTTGTATGGCATGTCTAACGATATAAAACAACTTAAATCCAAAAATATCAATTTATGACAAAACTCCAACCATGTAACACTATTATAAATTATTAGGACGATAAAAAACCAGAGGATGAACCTGCAACTCCTCGGCGTCGTTCCCTTAAAGACGCAGAAACACCTAAGGCAAGCTAACAGACAGAGTGAAATACTTTCCTAACACTCACAATTTCGGGAGGCACTTTTGGCACTCTATAATAACGACATTGACCCCTTCAAATTCTATACTTTCACACTATAACCAGTATAAGATAACGATTTATTATAAGCAATATCAATATTTGTTAGGACGAACCGAAGCCCGAAGACGAGGTTTCATCAGCAACAGCTACAGCTAGGCGGCGATCTGTCAAAGACAAAGATAAACCAGAGGTAACCCAATACATACATATAATTACGCCTCTTTCCCGTAGAGGTAGGCAGAGACCACTTGCTACGATCCTTACATACTTCTTTCGCTTCGTCCACTTTCATTATTCTCTTCATACATACTCTTCGGTTTAGGGTACTCTTGACCTGGCTTTTTTTCAAGACGTCCCTAATTTGGTCTAGAAACACTTTCATTCACACTCGCCTTATACACTTTTTTCGTCAATCGTTCTTCATTCGTTTTCTCGACATGGCCAAACCATCTCAGCATACCTTTCTCAATTTACTTATACTTATACTTACTCACAGATTTAATATTTCTTTGAAATAATCACTAAATTATGTTCCTCTAGCCAATGGATGTTGACGAAAGCTTCAGTCTATCAAAGCCAGCCAAACCTGGCAAGGAACCTGAAGACGTTTCGCTCACACACAAAACACCAGCTGAAATTAAGCCTACGGTTCGTACACAATCACAGACAAAAGAATATAACATAATTACACAAACACAATTACATAATCAAATTCAATTTGTTTAGGCTGATGAAGCGGAAGCAAAACTTAAGATCAAAAAACCGGAAATCGTTGAAGAAAAGACTCTTAAGAGACCTTCAGCTAAAGATCAGACACCAAAGGTAGGAATAACACATCACATTTATTACTTACATATTTGTAATTGTATAAAGGCATATATATAGATGTAACAACGTCATATTCTATACTCTTTTCGTCGGAGGTTCATATATTTAGACAGGTGACAGATGGCGAGTCCATCGCCGTTTCTCAAGCGTATTATTCTTATAGTGAAACGTACCTATTTAGGTTTCCTCTCAGGGATTTGCGTTCCGAAACTTTTCATCACTCACAATGCAATTATTTATAAGAAGAAGTCCAGAAGTACAGCCGGGATTCGAACTTACAACCTTTGCATTTACCTTCAGTAGGTAACAATATTTTAGATCAATCATATGGTTTGTAAATATTGATAATCATTCACAGAGAGAACTGAAATATATCAACGATAATGTCCCATCATGGTCGACATTAATTCTTAGGCGAATATCGTTTTTAATTAAGGTATACGTGTGTTAATACAAAATGTAGAGAATTGGTCTAGTTTTCCAAAATATGCACTACATTTATGCACTGTGTAGATTTTACACAGTCTAGTTAGCACAAGGTTGCAAGCACATTCGATAAAATTTATCACATTTTTAGTACACAGTGTTCTAATCATTACCGAAAGAATCATTCGATAGTTGAAAGTTACAATTTTATACACAATTAGTTGGCTTAATTAGCAAATAGACGTTTTAATACATAAATATCATGAAAGGAATAAAATCTATTTTCTGTTCAACCTTGGAAAGATTCTCTTCGGTATGATTCTACACACGTTTTCACCTACCAGTGTTGCAATATCACATTTAAATTATGTCTTGAAAAGCATTTTTAGAGAAAACTTTAACATTAATGAGACATATTTCAATGGTGATGCTGTAATATAGTATTTTTGATAGTCACCTTAATGTGTTTATTTACCACGGGGTCAGGGAGAGGACACGGAGGAAAATGTAAGCCTCACCAAACCCCGCACAAAGACAAGCACAACTGCACCGGAATCAGCAGAGCTCACACAAAAGACACCTGCTAAGAAAAAACTTACGGTACTTTATACTTTTCTACCTTACCAACAGTCATCTAAAAATTATATTCTTGGCTTTAAATTTTCTCTGCAACTTAAAAAGTATTATTATTGTTTTAATTTATAAAAAAAAAAACAACTTAATATTATAGGCGGGCTCGGAGGAAGCTAAACTCAAGGTCAAAAAACCTGCTGTTGTCAAAAAAGAAGACAATAACGAGGTAGAAAACGTAAAACGCTTGAAATGCTGCACTCTAGTGAAACACATTTTAGTAATAATATTCGAACCACAGACACAACAACGCTGGTCTTTAATCAAAACACTTTTTTTGTAGATTAGTTTAAATGGCATGATTTTTCGAGCACATTTTGGCAAAAGCGCACTAATAACAGTAGTTAGACAAACATAAAATGCTTTAAGTAGTTAATCCAATACAGCTGTTGATTTCATAGGAACAACTGAATGTACATGGTGGTAAATTTGAAAAACCTGTGCTAAAGAAAACTGTTAAGAGGACAACAGATAAGCCTAAAAAAGCCGACGTTGGTGTCAAAAATGATGTTGGGGTAAAGAATTATATCTTGTCCACTTTGTGACGTCCACTTCTTTATATCTTCTCAAATAGCCTGCACTACAGATTGCACACACTTTCCAGTACAAAAATCTACTTTCTTAATTATGTATTATATAGTATAAAACACCCATGCACTCTTTATACAATTATATGTAAGCACTTTTATCCTCAGTGTCTCTTTGTTCTCGCGTCGTGGACTTCGTTGTTTGATTTGGGTCTTGTATCGCATGTTCGTTGTTTGTTTGTTTGCTTGATATATTATTAATTCCGCAGGTGCTTGTATTATATTACCGTCATTGGTAAATTGTAAGCTATTAGTGTCTATATTTTTACTTATTTTGGTCTTTTCAATAATCTTAGTTTAATATTTTACTGATATTTTTAGTAATAATAATAATAATATATCCTCACGCCTTCCCACATGGGTCCCCGAAGGGGTAGGCAGAGGTGTATAGGTAATACCCACACACCCACTTTCCGCCAGAGGTATATTAGTTGCCAACGTGACAGATGGTAAAATTATATCAATTAAAATTGCTTTGACTTTTCTTTAAAAAATTTTGAATTTAGTTTAAAATATTAATTATATAAAATTTCATTTATAATGATGGATCGGCAAATTACAACGCTATCAGATGATAGTTAACGTCGTTAATAAAATAATTACAGGATTATGAACTGGACTTTGTCGATGACTACGAAAGACCAGTTCTAGAGAAGTATGAGAAGATGACACCCACTCCCACGATGCGGGAGAAGAAAGAAAAAGACTCACAGGTAAATACATTGTGAAATCCTTTATCATAATAGAATAAAAATATACTGGGTAGTCAACAGCAGTTACAAAATATTTAAAATTGAAAAAGCTAAATATGTATTTATTAAAAGATGTGTAAGATGAACCGAAATTAAACCGTTTCTTATAAAACAGGTGACGATGTCCGTACAACGGACACATCTTGAAACGAAGGTAGACATTACAATTCCAGAGGTTTTAATTATCCCTAATTGTTACCCCGTGACGTAATGACACTGAGATTCTGTGTATAACACATTTTGTGACTGAAAAAATAATTATAATATTAACCTGAAACTCATTTCCATATTCGCTCTCACACGTTAAAGTTATAGATTTTTTGTATGTTGCATCCAGATCCGCATAGCAAGAAAAAAACCTGTATAATATAATGTAATAATATATCCCCCACATCCATTTTCCGCCAGAGTTATATTTTAGTGCCAGACGTGACAGATGGCAATTCCATCGCCGTTACTCAAATACGACTATACATACGCCATTGAATTTCATCTAAAACGTATGCAGGTTTCTCTCGATGTTTCCCTTTATCGTAAAGCTCGTGATGGGACTAAAGTTCTGAAAAACTGATTGGTAGAGTCGGGACTTGCTTGCAATTTTTGTGTTGCGGGCAACTACTCGAACCACTCTGCCACCATGGCTTGCATCTATAAAATAATTATTGTTTTTATAGGCTCTAGCATTTAAAAAGACTAAATGAATACGGACACATGATAATAATATTTACGCACTAAAAATACTTAACCATATATTTTATCATTATGTATTATATTCATACGAGTTTTCAATGTATAGAGTTTGTGTAAGTGAAATTCAGTGCTGTAATTAATAGTACTATATTTTTTATTTATTGTAATAATAATAATAATAAATAATATCCTCACGCCTTCCCACAAGGGTCCCCGAAGGGGTAGGCACAGGTGTATAGGTACTACCCACACACACACAGGTATATTAGGTGCCAACGTGGCATATGGCAAGTCCATCGCCGTTACTCAAGCACGACTATATACGCCTTTGAATTTCTTCTGAGACGTATGCAGGTTTTCTCTCGATGTTTTCCTTCACCGTAAAGCTCGTGGTGTGACTAATCACTGTACTTAAGTTCAGAAAAACTCATTGGTACAGTCGGGATTCGAACTTGCGACATTTGAGTCGCAGGCAACTGCTCGAGCCACTCGGCCACCACGGCTCTTCTTTATTGAAGTACCTATATCTTGTGGTACCCAATTATAATGATGATTCGAAATGCATCCAATCAATTTTGGGCTGAACCGAGCGTCACAAATAAGATTCACTGTGTATTTTCCTCTTGTCGAGTGAGTTTGTTTTTCATTGTGTGAGAGTTCCTGTTATTCACATAAATAAATCCCGCATTTTCATGTTCCAAGCTCTAATGTGTTAATATATAAATGTTTTGCTTCATCAGAGCGACAGCCGAAGGACTTCGATCCAGACTGAGGTTTGTTTCTAGTCACAAATTTAAGCTTGATTTAGTCGCTTCAGCATAACTTCGTAATTAGCTTCTTCGCTACAGTTCTGTATGGCTTTTGTCATTACAAGATGTACTGTAATAATGATGATAATGTCATTAATAGGTCAAAGAAGAATTCAAAACTGAGAGTAGAAGAAGTTCTGTCATTGAAAACAAAGCTGTTAAGGTAATTTTAACAAATACATTTTGGCTCTCCAATTAATTGGAGAACATTAATCCCGCTTCGTAAATCTATAAAGAATCATTACGTCTTTTTAACATCTTTTTTGATCTTAGCTTACAAAGGAGACTGCCGAGAGCAGAAAATCTTCCATCTCATCAGTGGCCGAGCAGCAGCAGCTTGGCGTACTCAAAAAGACTGCACAGAAGGTAAAAATTGCCATAACAAAAAGATGAAACGTATATATATTAAGAGCTAATATTCTATTGTATCCTTATAAATTCAGTCTACTTTTCACTGATATTCCAGAACACTTATTTAATTATTTTATATAATTTCTCCAATGCTCACACGGTGTTCAATAAAACACTCATTACAAATTCTTAGTAGTTACAAAAGTCCAGTTGCTCGAAAAGTATTTAATATAGGACTCAATCGTGATGTAATGATGCAAAATCCAATGCTTTGCAACCCCGTTAGAAGTATTCCAGAACAGATTCTGGGCCAAGCAAATTCCCACTGGCTGAGTATTTAGAAATCCGAAACCGCATGTTGACTATGATATAATATACATAGATTGAGGCATCGATTGTAAATTGCACTCATTTTTAAAGTATCCAACACTACAGTAGATACAAGCATCCCTCAAACGCTTGCTGAATGTCCCAATAACTTGTGTTTTAGTCAACCGTGAAGGAAGCCGAAGCGAGCCAAGTGGAACAAGTTAAACTAAAGGTAAGTCGAAGGCAGGACCTCAAAGCATGCATTGATAGTGAGCCAAAAATGTCAATAAACTTAATGTACTTTTGTAAATACAATTTTATATGTGGTAACATTATATATGATACAGACATTTGGTTTGAAATATTCGGTTAATTTGATAATATTCTTTATTTAGATAAATAGTTTAGTTCTAAAGGATATGTGCTTTTGGATTTACGGTTTATTTTTTAAATAGGACGAAAATAATGAGACAGTAGCCGTTGAACAAGGATCTAATGATAAACCCACACACAAAACATATCCGTGGCGACCTACGAAAACAGACACACAGGTACATTTACACATTCACACATACTCACACACACACAATTATATACTGTAGAATTATATTCGGTAAATATTATTAGGAACCAAAGCACACTGTGGAGCCTGAAAATAAGAATACTTTAGAAACGCAAGAACATGTGAAACCTACTAGGCGTCCGAGCGAAACTAAGGTACTACGAATAAAATTAATGGAAATTAATCAATATTTAAGATTTTGTAGACGTTGTAAATGTTATTTTCAATCTCGAAAACATTGCGTAGGTAACCGAGGACATAGAGAAAGTCGAGGAAACTTCTGATTTCAAGAAAAAAGTATCAATTGATAAGCCAGAAAAAAGTATCAAGGAGCCAGCTCCTATGCGTCGACCAAGCAAGCCTGATGAGGTAGTTACCACTATCATATGATATACACCCGAAGTATTTTATATTATTGATGACAAATAAGGTTATTAAAGAGGGAAAATATCGACAGACTACTCTTAACTCCCACATCTAAAAGATAGATTTCTATTTATAAATAGTATTTCAAGAGGTTGAGTTAGTGATAATAGTAAGGTTGAAAGTAGAACGATTGGCGTTGTATTTTGTATTGATAGGGGGCGGTAAACGCTTTCCATCAGACGAATCGCAAAAAATACTAGTATTGTTTAGGTTGCTCTGTGAAATCCAAAGTAGTCGTAGGCGTAGCAATATAATTCTCCTTTAAATAATATGTTACAAATTTAGATTGTGACAATGCTTCACAGGATTCTATAGAAACCAAAGTAACAAAAACATCGGAACTTAAAACAAAAGTGTCTAGTGAACAGCCCGATGAACCAACTTACCCGTGGCGTAGACCAAGCAAGCCTGTTGAGGTACTCATTAAATCTTATAATTTACTCATTATTTCTTGGCATAAATCAATAAAAAATATTTTAAGTAACACGTTGGTACTGAGGTTATCGTTAACTGATACAAAATAAAACGTTTTCAGTTATACATATCGTTTTTTCAAGTCTTATGTAAAATATAATAATATATATATATTTTGAACTAGGAACCAATGGAAATTGACGTTCCTGATGTTCCCAAAAATGAAAAAATACCAGATACGACTACTCCAAAACGAGGCACTGGCGATAAAGCAGAGGTAGTACCTGTTCTAGCTCGGTTGTATAGATCATACTTTTTGTCTATAGAGTTACATAAATAATGTGACCTAATTTGTATTTTTGAATAGGATACAAGGCCTGAGGTTAGAGAAGATCCTAAAGAAAAGGTTGCACCTAAGCCTGAGGAATCTAAATACCCTTGGCGTCGTCCAAGTAAAACCAAGGAGGTAGTTATAATACACGTTTATTTCTTAGGGCTTTTGAATAAGCGCTGAGAAATAAAGTGTGAACGAAATAAAAACACATTTATTACACTTTACTGTTACACTATACTTTACTGACTAATGCAAGAGTATATTCAAGTGGCTATTAAATACTCCCAATTTACACTTATAGTATAGTAAAAATAAGGAGACTTTAATATGCATTACACAAACACACACACACTCACACACACTGTTTTTCCACATTAGGACACTAAAGATGTACCAGCAACAGATAATTCTGCACCAAAAGTTATAGAAACACATATTGACGATCAAACAACGACAACAAAAACCAATCAAAATTCAAAACAAACTAAGGTAAAAATAATTTTGATCTATTTTAGATAAGTCGGATATAAATTGGTATACTACACGTCTAAAGCTAAATACTGATATGTGATTTTAATATCATGTTATTATGTACGTCTTTCGAACGATATTAGATGAAAACACTTATAACTAAAGCTAAAAGAGAAGAGAATTTACATAGACCTTCTTGGAAAAGGTTTAGTAAAATTTACATTGACACTGTTATCAATAAATACATGTACGATCGTTAAATATATATAATAATATTAAATCATTTAAAACAGGTAAAAGATAAAGACGACGATATTGATAAAAACAAACTGTCTGTCGAAGTTGGTAAAAAAACTATTCCTTTCCGACGACCGAGTAACGTTCAGGTAACAAGTCGATATTTTTTTGTAATCCATTCTTTAATAAATACAAATTAAACATCAATATATGTTATTTCATAGGAAGCTGAATTGGAATTGCAAAAAGCAATTGAATCTCTCAAAAAGCCAACTAGAACTAATCTTTTCGCAATGAAAACAAACCTTGAGGTATTTATAATGCAATAATTCATTATTATTATACAGACATTACACATAGCTCAGATTAAATCACAAAAATATATATATTTCAATTTCTTAGGAACCTCAGAGGGCAAAACTGGAAACGAAGAAATCTATTAAAGATACTAAGGTATTAAGACTATTTATTTAAAGTTCAAAATGAATTAAATGCACAAAATGATCATAGAATAAACAAGAATATTTTTTATATAAATCTAACATACTCTATGAATATACATTCAAACATTATTAGACAGTATTTTATAATATTTCACACACACACAATTTCTCACACACACAAACTCCCACACAACACACATAATTTTACACAATACACCCAATTTCACTTCACTGACACACCTGTTAATGTTTAATAGGAACCGGAAGTTAAAATTGTAAAACCAACACAACATTCACACGGAAAACAGGAACGACACACAGAGGTAACACTGCACACAACCACACTACACAAACCAATACACGAACCACTGAAAGAATTAGACAATAATACACATAATCATCAGGTACCACTTGCAACCTCCGAACCGGACACAAAACCAAGTGAAGTGCCCGTCGTGCCATTCTCTTGGCAAGTTATTCCTGAAATACCACAGGTACATAAAACTAAACCAATGGTATGATCGTAAATAGTGATAATAGATAGGTATTAAAGAACGAAACTTTTTTTAAATCAGGCCGAACAAACACCAGAATTAGAAGACAAATTCAAACCCACACTACTTGACACACCTGACACTAATGCTCCATGGAGACGAGCACGCACACCACAGGTATACACAGCCACGCTTTACACAACATCACCTATTCATACACATGCTTTTACACAGTCTCAAGAATACTCGTAAGGTCGCCGTTAATTGGTATTTACTCTCTAGGCTGAGACGACAGATGGCAAAGATGAAAATATTCGAGCTACTTTAGAAATTCCACAGCCCGCTTTTAGCAGCAGACCTCAAACGCCTGAAGAGGTATATGGTGGCACCATTCAGAGATTGATGGCACTAAATGAGCACAGAGCACAAATATTTTTAGATATTTCATGCACCAAGCACCATAGATTAGCACAGCGATAAATTTAGCACTTCTTTCTAGAGATTAATAAATAAAAAGTATTTTTACTATATAGTATATATTTGGTTTGTGTAATATATCTGATCACGTATTAATACAGCGATGTTTGCAAATAATAAATTCTAAATTATGACATTGTTGTGTTACCCTTTACTTGCTTCCGCTTCGCTATTTAACATGTCTTCTGTTTTTTTTCCATTACAGCAATACGTAAGTATTAATATATAAATAAGTAAGTAAATTCACAATATAATTGTAACATTATTTTTGAATGTGAAGACTGAAGATGGATTGCTGCGAATTCAGGTCAATATCGAGGTGGAGAAACTTACAGCGCCGTATGCACCCGCGGAGGAAGGAAGGAGTCTTCGATATAATTTATAGATGGTTAATTTCTTCTTCAAATTACAGAAAGTTGCAGTTAAGGAAGAGAAAGTGGAAGAAGAAGTTAAGAAAGCAAAGGTTACATCTGTCAAGAAGAAGGCAGAGGATCTACCCGAGATCGCTGACTATGATAGACCCGAACTGGAGAAGTTTGAGAAGCCCACGTTTACTCAGACTACAAAGCCTGAGAAGGACCAAGTAATTTTAAATTCTGTTGCGAGTTTACCCGTAGTTAATTATTAGATACTAATATAAGATGAAATTTTGCTTAGCCGGCACCTAAAGTACCCGAAATCAAGGCGCCCGAAGAGACACTAGCGGCACCCAAGATCGAGGTTCTTCGCGAAAAATCTCCTAAGCCTGACCTACCAAGGAAAACATCTTTGGTGCCCGGTGTGCCAGTAGGCAGACGTGGTTCCCTTATTCCTCCGCCAGAGGAAATGGGAAGACGTCCTTCGCTCATCATCAGCGATGAGGTATGTATCGTTTATTTTGTACTTGGAGCAATAATTTCCTTAAGATCAATTTTTACTTTTTTAAAGATTACTTTTCGTGTATTCATTGACGACATTTATAATGAAGGTATGAATACTCAGTGTAATTGTGCTGTCTTCAAAGTAGAACTATGTAGCCACATTACAAATTACAGTTAACGTAAACATTGAACATCACTCGTTGTGGAAGCAAAAGCGAGGCTCATACCCGCAACCAATTGGATTGGATTACAGATAAAAATCCTCAAAATTAAGTAGATTAACATTGCTACATTCTCGGAGTGATTTTCCCAAATGTTAACGAACACACAAATATTTCTACCTTATCTTGTAGTTTAGACCCTATTCTCTGAAGCCGAACCCATAACATTGCCCTAGACTTTTCCTTAGTAAGACATTTCCATAATCATCTATAAAAAGATGTAATCACACCACATTTACAGCCTCGATCGCTTCTGTAGTGACAGAGAAACTAGTTTGTTTTCCGTGGATTGAGCTTAGACTCCTTAATTCCCCGCTTTTAGCAGACCAGCATTTAGTGACCTCACAGCGATTTTGATTGAATGAGAAAACACAATATTTTTTTAAACGTGTGTAGTGATAGCGATATTAAGACCGTGCAAAACGTAATCCACAGGAGAATAGAAAACTAAGACCCGGTGAGGTGATGGAAGAGAAGAAGGTAAAAGCAAATGAATGCTATACGTTCTATTGCCGTGATCAATTCTTAACTGTATCTCTAAACGGATTGAATGCATTTGCATCCGACGCGGTTTACAAACACTATTTAAAATTACTCTGGATAATCATATAAACCACGAAATCTATATTATTGTGATTTGAGGTTTCGTCTGGTCTATGTAATTATCCACATATTTTCTTCCTATAAAGCGTTTTGACGTCGACAGCACAATGCTAAATTGCACAAACTTGTGAAGTAAACGCACCACGATAAACTGCACAGCTTGTAAGCACGATTCGCACATAATAACGGTCAAGGAGGTTGTTCGTTACGAGAGGGAACTTGGCAGGAATGGTGTGCTTAAGAAAGCTTTTCTTTCACATCATAATATTGAAACGGACACTAACATAGGTAATTAACATGAAGGTGATGCAAAATGTAACGAAATAACTTATGCACACGCTGGTCAGGTTATTGCACCAATAATAAGCGATAAAGTTAGGTGGGTAGGTGTACCAGGTTCGGCAGCGGAGATTTAGGTCCTAAAGTTTGTTTATGAAGGGGTTATTATCAGTGTTTTTTAACAACAGGTCACCAAATTACGTCCTGGAGAAGTTTTAGACGAGAAAAAGGTGAGATCAATTGGGTCTGGTCAGTTTTAGGTGGACGCTGCTCGCTTTCGCAAAGCATTTTGTCTTTAGTTTTATTAAAATTCTTCTTTATTACACACATGACACTACCGACAGTTATAACATATAAAAAATACACTATAGCATTAAATAAAAATATTAAAATAAAAAGGAACTATTATGAAATTCCTTTCTGTTTCACTATACACGAGAATTACCCTACAAGTGACAACCATATTTTATGAAAGCACATCCCAAATAGTTTGCTCTTCAGTATTTAGAAGGACTTTCTAAATTCTCTGTTTGAGAGCTTTCTTCAAACTCTATAAAAGTATAGATCTTATGATATTGAAACTGTCTCTACTATTCACTTTCTATGTTAGCTTCTTTTAGATGTTCTGTTAGAAATAGTGTTAGTCGCTGCTTTGCCGACCAGCAGGAAACACTATGGACATGGCTGGCGCGAGATGTTTGATTTACATTGGAGAAAGAACCAGCAGATGATCTGCATTAAACCCACAGTACAGGACAGTGGTTCTCTCCCCAACTCCGCTTTTAGTTTGTCCACTATAGCTGCTTTAGTGATTTCTGAATTCCTTTTCCAGTTTTATTTTTCCACTAACACCTTTTTACTTTAGAACTCACCCTACACCCTACACTACACTGAAACTAATTCATGCTGTTGATCATTATTTAACGCGACGGTACACAGTGTAATACCGTAACAGTTGGTAAAACATCTCTTCAAAGAGATTAACACCAGTAATGATATTACATAACTGTACTTTCAAAATATCATGCACAATATACACACACGCACACACACACAAATTATAAAATTAAACACACTGACGCACAATTTCATATTATGTATAGCTTATGATATATTTTTATAAGAGCACAATATTAACAGAGAATGTCTTACTAAAATAAATTTTTTTCCAAAAAAGAAACGCGGTCGACCGGGCGAAGTGACAGAAGAGGTATAGTTTCAAATAGTTTATATGTTTAGATTATTATATGTTATAGATGAAAATCCTCTTAGATCCGTGGCTAACATAGATTTTCCAGTGATTAATTTAAGAGTCAATAATCGAACCCAAGTGATATTAAAATTATGGAGGAATCAGTTATAAAACGTATCCGAATGCGTTGTATCACTGGATTCCAAACCCTACGTGACATAATATTTATGTTCAAAATATTTTATACGGTATTTATATCTCGTAAAATATTAAAATCGTAATGCTACTAATCCCTCGTCACGCTAATTATTCTAACTAAGGCATGGTCACTAACTACTTCACAAATCGAAATAATTTAAATAGTAACAACAAAAACAATTTGACAACACTGATGTTCACATCACATTTTAAACTTTTTCTGTATGTATTAAGGTACATTTTGCAAGCAAAGCATGTCAATGTAAGCAATGCAATGTATTTGCACCTTTAATAATAACGCCAGTTAAATCGAGCTATGATCAAAAAATATCTAGGGATGCTATATATTTAAGAGATATATTATATTTCCTGTATCGAATATTCCGTAAACATTTTGATCATAGTATGATTATCATACTCTTAATGTTAAGATGCCACAAACCAACAGCTTATGTTAGTAAAACATGTATTAATGTTCAATATTACAGTCGAAACTAGACAGGTCTAAAATAAGACATCGATACAATTAGAGGACGTTTTAGTAATACAATATTTTCACTCAAAAGTAACACGTAAAGAGAGGGACAGGCGACAATGCGAAAATACTGTTATTACCGATAGGATTCAATGTGCTCAAATGCGCTCGCGAAATAGACCGTGACATAACTAAGAAGCATCCAACCATTAGGTAATATTAATGTTGACATATTTGCAAAAGATAGTATTAGACAAAAGATAAATCAGCAAAACACACCTGTTGTGGTGGTAACGAATGCAGATGACGCGACCGAGTTTAATGAAGCAAGTGAACAAAAACCTGGTCCGAGCCAGAGACGCTTATGAGTTATCGCAGTTCTTATGATTATGACTGCCAGAATTAGGCCAAGAGCAAACGATAATGATCTTGAAACGTTCTCACCCTTCAGAGCCGAATATTGCTCGGCGTTGAGAATAATGGTTAATGCAGTGCCCCGTTCAAAACGTATTTATCTTATCTCTTGGTCGAATGTCTATTTAATCGATCGCAAAGATTATTAATGACTTTTTCATAGCAACGTATTGCTACAATAATAAATCACCGATCAGAAATATATCAATCTATTGTTAGCACTGAATTTGTAAGCGATGTGTGTTGGCATCCTTAAACGTGTCTAGATGCGAATCAAATAAGGCTATGTTAATTTTTCCGAATGAGTTTTATAAGTTCTTCAGATGTTAGGAGAAACAAATATTGGCAAATAAATATAATATTAACTAAAATAAGACTTGTTTGTAAATAGAGATTATGCCATTTCCTAAAGACCAATATAGATATGGCAATCACATCTAAAATGAAAGGAATCTAGACAACAATAGCATAATTAGATGCGTTATTATTAGCGTCAACGGGTGAGCTAGATATAGACTTGAAATGTAATGCCTGAACTACGAGCTAGACGTTGGTGGAAATACCTTTAGCGAGATGCGTGGGCTTATGATCACTCAAACCGTGGCACAGAGCACAAAACAGTTGAGTTAGGAACTTTTGGCAATGTGGCTTAAGATATGAGATTGGCTATATTCAAAAGAAAGATAAACGAAATTCAGGTCAAAGTGATTATATTCAGAGGCCACATACACTCCGCAAACAGAACGGATTTCTGCAAAGGAAGTTCGAATCCTGACTATACCAATGAGTTTTTCTGAACAGTTTTTAGTACAGTGATTAGTCACACCACGAGCTTTACAATGAAGGAAATCATCGAGAGGAAACCTGCATACACTAGAAAAGAAATTCAAAGGCGTATGTATAGCCTTGCTTGAGTAACGGTGACGGACTCGCCATCTCTCACGTTAGCACCTAAAATATATCTCTGGCGGAAAGTGAGTGTGTGGGTAGTAAATATACGCCTCTGCCTACTCCTTCGGGGACCCTTGTGGGAAGGCGTGGGTATTGTAATACGGCTTAGTTATGGGAAGTTATATAAGGCATAAATACAGTTTGCTACGAATAGTACTGACCTTTATCCTAAGATCTAAAAACAATGTGTCACCGGTTGAAAAGAAAATTTGTCGGCTCTGCAACTATGTGTAGACAAGGTGCCGGATTGCTTGCCAGCGATGACAATCGCTTGATTTGTTACCATTCATTTCAGGGTGCCAATCAATCTTTCGATCCCTTGCGCAACTTCTCGATCTAATATTATTATTTGTGCATTCCGACCAACCCACTCGTCCTACCGCTGTCTTCGACGTTAAATCTTTGGCTGTGACATTTAAATGCACATCTATGTTATCGATACCGACGTTGAGGGCACGATGCGGCATTGATACCTGCCAAAGCAAAGTTTGCAATTGCTAGAGTCGTAATGTTTGGAATCATACATATGTATATATTATCACGCCGTGTCCCTCACGGGGTAGGCAGATAGGGGAGCGCCGGTGCTAAGCTTCCTACCTATATATAGATACCACTTTTGCCCAATCCATATTTATCGATTACTCATTAGTAGATATCTTGAAATCAATGATTCCAGATTCAAAATGCTAAGTACGATGTGGAAATTATCACAAAACTAAAAATACGTTGTATGTAGCCCCAATAAAATTCCTAGATCACATATGATCCACCTGAATCTGATAATAAATGGAAATGGCCTGTTGATTTGGGCTGGGCACAAATAGACGAGTACGGC
>JACCPG010009719.1:0-10732 GCA_016069955.1 Drepana arcuata | reverse complement strand
TCATGTCCATAAATAGTGCAACTGCGGGTTTTTTGTTGTCCATGTTATAATGGATTTTATCTAAAAAGTTATATATTGCCATATTAATGGTCTTGTTTTTTCTAAAACCCATTTGCTCTTCACATAAGATGTTGTTTTTATCAAGATACTCATTTAAGTTATAATATATTATCTTTTCAAAAATTTTGGAAAATATTGGTATTAGTGCCAGAGGTCTGTAATTCAAAATATTTGTTTTATCGTCCTTTTTGTGTAGCGGCTTTATAATAGAAATTTTTAATTTTTCTGGAAATGATCCGCTAATAATGCACTTGTTTATAATATCGGATAATACTGGGGCTATTACACTGGCTACCAATTTGATAACACTAGTCTGTATTTCATCGTAGCCTGTACTATATGTATTTTTTAAGTTATTTATTACTGTGATTATGTCCTTCGGTATTGTTGGTTTCATGAACATAGATTTAGATGATTTATATTTTCTCGTATTAATATTATTTCTTTGATTACTTTCATTTCGGTTTACTTGTTTTATGTAGTTATCATTAAATGTTTGTGCTATTAATTTTGGATTTGTTATATGTTTTCCATCTGCTAGTATATATTTTATATTATTTTTAGGAATATTTGGCTTAAGCGAATTTATTATTTTCCAGATTGTTTTTGATTTGTTGATACTTGTCTCTATTGAATGGCTGTTTTGAGCCTTTTGTGTTAATTTAATTATATTTTTGTATCTTTTATTATAGGTTTTAAAAGCTATTTTCGTAGTTTCATCTTTCATAAGTCTATATTTCCATAGTAATTCTCGTCTCTTTTTGCTACATAATCTTACTCCTCGTGAGATCCATTTTGGTTTAATTAATGTCGATATTTTGCACTTGATTTTTGGAAAGCATAGATCATAAAACAATGTAAACAATTCATAAAATATATTAAAAGATTCATTAGCATCGGTTGTTTCATAAACCTCAGAAAAATATAGTTTACTTATACATTCTTTAAATTTGTTCATGTTTTCTTTACTGTAATCGCGTTTGTTTACATACCATTGTTTTATTATACACGTTCTTTTTACTGGACAATTTAGTAACTGCGCTGTGTGGTCAGATACACCCAGATCTATCAATTCACTTTTACAGTTCCTTAAATTATGTATAAAATTATCCAAGCAAGTACCACTACTGGGTCGAGTAGATTGATTTATTGCAAATTTTAGGTTAAATTCCTTTACTAAGTGTTTAAATTTACTTGTTTGTTTATTTTTCTTTAGTATATCAATATTAAAATCACCGCAAACTATTATTTTAGTCTTATTTTTATAGCATAACAATTTTAGTATTTCGGTAAAATTATCGAAAAAAATATCAATATGTGTTTGTTTTGGGGCTCTATATATACATACTACGGTTATATTATGTTCGGTTAATTTTATTGCGCAGCATTCAAATATATTTGGCAAGTTAAACTTTTTTATTGTGTCTAATTCTATCCAGTTTAAATTATTTTGAACCAATATACACGCGCCTCCATTTCTGTTATTTCTCGTAGAAAATGCAGTTAGTTGGTAATTTGGTATGTTCAAGAGGTCTACATCGGTCGTTATCATATTATGCTCTGTGAAGCACATTACATTTACTTGCTTACCAAGATTAGAGATATCATCTATACATTCATAAATAATATCGGATTTACTTAAGAGTCCATTAACATTTTGGTGCATTATATAAAAATTATTAGATACGAAAAAAATCTTGATGTTGGGCTTGTGTATCGTAGTTTTCCGAAACTTGGTGCTCTGTTGTCGAACTCTTATGGATTATTTCTTTGATATTATTAAGTATATTTCTTGTTCCGCTTCTATTCAATTTTCCAGTGCTTGTCGAAAACATGTCATATGATAAGTTTTTATTAGAGTCATATATTATCGCATAATTATTGTTCCATGTATTCATGGCTAATAAACAATTAAAATTTTCAACTCGGCAATTATAGATGTTTGCTCCACATATATATGTTGGTAAGGCGATAATTATATTTGTGTTTTGTAATCCTCTTAGTGCCTCGCTTATTTCATAAACCAATGCAGTGTACATTTGTGATTGCTTGAAGTCAGCTTCGCCTATCATAATGATGCAAAAATCCTCTTTTGTGAAGTCTTTTAGTTTTGATTTTAATCCAAGCAAAAGTTGCTTTATTCCTCCATTCGGTTTAGCATAGTGGCAGTATAGGTAGTTTTCGGTAAATTTTGTTTCTTCCAGAACTTTTATAAATGTATCTCCTTTGTTGCTACTGATTATGCACATTTTCTTTTGTTTTTTTTTGTTTTGAGTTTCTCTGTTTATTATCTGGTCTTTAAAACTCTCCCGACTTTCGCATGAAGGTTCAGGTAAATAAGTTTTTGGCGTATTTTCTGCAGCATTAGATTCACGTTGAAGTTCTAGAACTGTACAGTCAGAATTAGTCGTGTCATTGAGCACTGTATTATCGTTTTTTTTCTGTTTTATTTTTGAGCTATTTTTTACTTTTCTTGTTAGGGCTTTTTGTACTGTGGGTTTCATTACATATATTTTTTATCTTATTTATTGTTATTTCGTGGTCTTTAACAGTGTTTGACAATGATTTATTTTGTTCTAGTAGCTTGACTATATCATTGTCTGCAGTTTTCAGCTGTATTTGTAATAGTTCTATTTGTGTTCTTAATTCGGCAATAATATCATCTTGACTCGTAGTCAGATCCGGTAAACTCGTTGATCGTAAGTCCGACATTGTGGATGTGAAAGACTCGTAGGATTGGTTTAAAATTTCTTCTCGGTGCTTAGGTTGCTTTCTTTGTGTAATATTTTCCATGGACATTATAGTAATACTTTTTATCAATATACTAATATTTTAAGATGAATCAATGTACCTAGTTGCTTTATAATACTATATTTACATTTATTATATTAATACTAACTAGCTATTTCGTTTTTTTTTTTTTAATAATTGGAAAACGCATGTAAAGTGCTATGATATTAATAATAAATACATATCTTTTTATTTTTTTATTATTTTTTATATTATATAATTATTATTATTATTATTATATATACGTGGGACTATTCCACACAAATTGACCTAGTCTCAAATTAAGCAAAGCTTGTGTTATGGTAACTAGACAACAATATACATATTTACTTACATAGATAGATATATACTTAAATACATAGGACATCCAAGACTAAGGTACAAATACTCGTGTTCATCACACAAATATCTGCCCTCAGCGGGATTCGAACCCGCGACCTCAAGTTCAAAGCAAATAAAATACAAAAGAGAAACTAGCCGTGCCCTGCGACTTCACCCATCAGAATTCGATTACCTATACATACATATGTCATAATACATATGTATGTATTATGATATATATGATTATTACCCAATAATACCATTAGCCTTTCACAATAAGCAGGCAATTTAATGCAAACATGTTGCTCCTAATCTGATTAAAAATAAAAAAATTACAACGGTCCCGGCACAAGCAGGCAGAGGTTGTATAGTATAGAGTAAAAAATAATATAATATATCCTCCCGCCTTCCCACAAGGGTCCCCGAAGGGGTAGGCAGAGGTGTATAGGTAATACCCACACACCCACTTTCCGCCAGAGGTATATCAGGTGTCAACGTGACAGATAGCGAGTCCATCGCCGTTACTCAAGCACTACTATACATACGCCTTTGAATTTCTTCTCAGACGTATGCAGGTTTCCTCTCGATGTTTTCCTTCACCGTAAAGCTCGTGGTGTGACTAATCACCGTACTTAAGTTCAGAAAAACTCATTGGTACAGTCGGGATTCGAACTTGCGACCTTTGCGTCGCAGGCAACTGCTCGAACCACTCGGCCACCACGGCTCTAATATAGTAGAGTAATAGATAGTATAGAGTAATAATATTTATTTATTTATTTATTAAAACTTCCTGCAAAACATTTTGCTAAGGCGAACTTAATGCCGAAGGCATTCTCTACCAGCCAACCTTTGGGTGATGCAGAGATAGGATATATAATAATAATATAATATAGTATATCTAGAGTAATTAATAAGTTTTAAGCATATTTATACCTTTACTAGGAGTATCTGCTCTTTCTTAACCAATAATTATTTCGACTCTTCTTATCATCGTCTAATCTTATCTTATCATACTAGTTCATGTGCGTTCAATTATTCAAACATACAAACAAACTCTTTATAATATCCGTATCGATTGTTCTGACAGAGCGCGCGTAATTGGAGATTGAAAATGTATACCTCCACTTTGTCGTACTTAACATCTGGATACACGATAGGGCATTGAAACTCGATATTGCAATAATAACTCAAGGCACACTTTTATTTTAAACGAGGTAGTGTAAAAAAGCTGAGGCAGTTCCGTTGATTAGCCGACACAAGCAAAGTAAGCAACATAAATTGTTTGCTTATAAGCTAAATAAGAGCTATTTGTGTCATGATGTCAATGCGAAAGTTCGAACAAGATCGCCTAAATCAAACGGACACTCAAGGATGGGTAAGTCAAGAATACTCGAAACCGGCGAGCATGTATGAAGAGACTGACAAATGTTGACGAAGCGAATGTGGTAAGTATAATAATTATGTAAATCGAAAGAACAAATCCCAGATATAGAGGTTTACCTCGTCCCACTAACAGAGGTAATTCAGTGCCAGTGTTGGGACCTCAGCATGAGTTCCAGTTATGGAGGTTTCTCACTTATCCAGGTCCCACTTAACCAAGTTTCACTGTAATATAAAAGTCTAAAGAAAATTCTCTCTCTCGAGAGAGACAGAGAGAGAGAGAGAGAGAGATCTCTCTCTCTCTCTCTCTCTGTCTCGATGAAATTTATTGTCTGCGAACACTCGGTTCGGCTGATAGTAAGTTACCACCGCCTCTGGTTAATATTGGTTCAGACGATCAGTCTAAAGTGGTAGCCCTTAATAGGAATGGCAAGGGCACGTGCTTGCCGGGTGTCCCATAGTTACAAACCCTATTGTCCTTTTTACGACGGGTCCGGGGAATTAAAACAGATTAAATAGGGTGCGTACAAGTTCGGAGTGAATTTTTGGCTATGGTATATATATTTTATATCATAGGAATGATAATAATGGCAGTTCCCGGTTGACTAAATATATCTGGTTAATAAGAGAGGTAGGGCATAACGGGTTTCCCGTTCGAATTTGGAGCTGCCCGACTGGGGCAGGACCTCCACCTTATAGAAGTCCGTAGCCAAATAACTCATTTTTTGTGTTGTGTTCCTACGCGGTGAACAAGGTTTCCAGTAATTAGCTCCTTGGGGAGGGGGGAGGATTGTTACATTGTGTTGGAAGCAGAGGGATTAAACCCATTATGCTGCCATCACACTATAACTCTCCGAACACAGAGTGGCACCGCGCAAGTGATACTTCGGTATCGTGAGCGTAAATAGGCTACGGTAACCGTTTCCCATCAGGTGGGCCGTATGCTTGTTTGCCACTCTTGTTGTATAAAAAAAATCTTAATAATTGAAGGTTATTTAATACAAACATTAATGTAGAGGGTCTCAGATCCACTACAAAATAATAATATGAATACTAGCTGCCCCGGCGAAGTTTGTACCTAAAAAGTCAAGAAAATTGTTGTTTCCTCGTATTTCATACGTTTTTTCTCTCCATAAGAACCTTCATCAGACTTCACAACAAAAAAAATATTATCCAAATCGGTTCAGCCGTTTTCGAGTTTGCGCTTAGCAGCACATTTAGGTATTCATTTTTATTTATGTAGATAATATTAAAAAAAAAATTGTTAAAGTTAGAAAAGGAGCGGAAAAGATAGAAAAAGATGAAAAAAGGAAAACAAGGAGGAATCTCCTCTGAAACTGCGCAGAGCGAGATCTCTTTCGTTCAAATTTGGGGATGATTTTTTTTTCGCATCGATAACGATATGTGTCCTAATTTATTCCGTCTTCATACTCACCCTACAACATTAGGGTAGGTCGTATTTGGGTTCAATATTGGTAACAGTAAGTACCCTAATGGTTATTTGAAGGGCCCCCGACTAATTGTTGTTTTGTTAGTTTTTGTTAGTTTAGTCGAGTGCGATGCCCTTTTTCGTCGATTGTCATGAATATACGTAATTATTGTTATTACTTTGCAAACAAGCATACGGCCCACCCGATGGAAAACGGTTACCACAGCCTTTTTACGCTTACAATACGGAAGCATCAGTAGCACGTTGCTACTCTGTGTTCGGAGAGTTGTTCTGTGTTAGCAACATAATGGGACTAATGCCGCTGCCAACACAATATAACAATCCTTCCCCTCCCCAAGAAGCTCATTACTGGAAACCTTATTTTTTTAAGTTTTTCCAAGACTAACAAACGGCGATAATTGGTTTTTATACCTATAGAGTGGTATTTTCAGGTACATATATCATCAGATTTTTCTACTAGTCTCCCAGAAGCCGTAGGCAAAGTGCTATTTATTTTACCTAGTAGCGAGTCCATCGCCGTTTTTCAAGCTTTACATATGCAAGTATATGTACTAAGAATGTCACTGAATTCGAATACCTCCAGTAGTTCGCGTAACCCTGAAAATCGCCCCTATAAAAACAGGGTCACGTGTAAAATGATCTTTATTCCGTACATCACAAGAGCTATATCTCTCACAGCCATGACATAACATGATCCCGAGCAATGAATGCCACATTCTGCCTTCCGTATGACTTGACCCACAAAACCTAACTATGAATGTACAGGGCACAAATGTCTGCAGATATGTCCGAAGATACTATAAATATATAATATTTCCTCACGCCTTCCCACAAGGGTCCTCGTAGGCAGAGGTGTATAGGTAGTACCCACACAACCACTTTCCGTCAGAGATATATTTTAGGTGCCAACATGATAGATGGCGAGCCCATCGCCGTGACTCAAGCACGACTATACATACATACGCATTTAATAACTCTATTTTGGGTTGTGCTGTTTCAGGCACATAAATTTTAGACAAATGACGATATCCATTTTTATTTCACTATCCATTCGAAAATGTATATTTTTTATAACTAATTTTAAGCGTAGAAACCAAAAATAAATTACTGAGCGAAAAACTACTGTCTAAGCCTTCTATGAGGATGATAAATGACAAAACAGGTGATCTGAATAAAGTTAAAGTCAATAGAGAACCGAATCATATCTCGAGATTTGTCCCTAATCTAATTCGCCGCGTAGCTCACTAGGTCTGTTGCTGAAAATCGTATTAAGCGTTATACTAACGAATGATCGCTCCCATTTCGAACGGATAAGCGAAAGTGGGACGCAAATTCGACTGTCCCATGACCCCTGGCCAATCGACAGTGACATTTATCACCCCGACAATAAGATTGGTATTCACTTTGTATTTCATGCGTTAGTCATAATATCCGCCGGCTTAGTTACCTGAAAAACTCTTCCCGTGGTTTAGTTTCGAAGGATGTTCGACAGATGCGGTTATTTGGAGTTGCATTCGTCATGGCAAGGGTCTGGCTTAAAGCCACGACAGGAACTTCCGTACTTACCATCCGACCATGTATGAAAAGACTGATGGATGTGGTCGAAGCGAAAGAGGTATATAAGTCTAGAGAGAACTGGCGCTCTACACTGTGTGCCTTGTATGCTGGACTATATTACCAGCAAAACTTCTTAATGTATTTCATATGTGTATACGCCTTCCTACAAGGGTCCCTGAAGGGGTAGGGGCACTTTCCGCCAGGGATATATTTAATTTAATTAATAAACTTACAGACTCCTTAATGACAAAAAGGTACCACCCGGGTAGTCCTTCGTGGCAAAATATGGCTTTGTTTTCGAGAACGTTCGTCATACAAAAAATCCTAGCAATATAACTACAAAAAACAAGCGCATATAAACAAACTGACAGACCACGGGGGGGCAATTTGTCGTGCATTTGGAAGGGCCTAAGTAAACATGAATATTTGAGGGACAAAGGACAAAAGGCAGCGAGTTTTACTTCCGTATATTTGGAGACGAGATGTCCAAATAATGAGTTCTTGTTAATTGGAAAAGAAACACTTTATTCAGCCGGCGTGGCCGACTGGTTCGAGTAGTTGCCTGCGACACAAAGATCGCAAGTTTATATCCCTACCAAGTGAGTTGTTCTGATCTTAAGTATTGTACGGGTTTCCCGTTCGAATTTGGAGCTGCCCGACCGGGACAGGACCTCTACCTTATAGAAGCCCGTAGCCTGTAGTTCCTGCGCAAAAAATAATCTTATTCCTAATTCCTCACGCCTTCCCACAAGGGTCCCCTAAGGGGTAGGCAGAGGTGTATAGGTAATACCCACACACCCATTATTGTTCCTAATTCCTTCTCCTAAATCCTAATTCCTTGGGGAGGGGAGAGGATTGTTATATTGTGTCGGCAGCAAAGGGATAAGTTCCATTATATATAGTGGCAACGCGCAAGTGATACTTCGGTATCGTGAGCGTAAATAGGCTACGGTAACCGTTTCCCATCGGGTGGGCCGTATGCTTGTTTGCCACTCTTGTGGTATTTAAAAATATTTCGTCCTGTTCCGTCGACCACCATCAAAGCTAGCGAGGTATCAGCTTATAGTTTACACCAAATATCGACGATGGCATAAGTGTGGACTACTCTGAAAGCTTTCAGGAAAGTTTTTTTACCTCAAATGGGTTGCTTGTTTAGTAATCCAATCACGCGATATAGCACACGCTATCTGTAAGTATTACATGGAAAGGGATGTTCGGATGAACTATTGTTGAAAAATCTTACATATTTGATATCACGCCACGCCACGGGGTAGGCAGAGAGAGTAATATTCACTCTTACTCTCTTTCGCTTCATTTACATCCATCAGTTTTTTTAGTCTCTCAGTACTGGGTAAATATTATAATAAATATGGATGACATGTTTATCATAAATTTATATATTCTCATACCTTCGCTTACATGGGTCCCGAAGGGGTAGGCAGAGGTGTATGGGTAATACCCACACACCCACTTTCCGCCAGAGATATTTTAGTTGCCAACGTGATAGATGGCGAGTCCATCGGCGTTACTCAAGCACGACTATAAATAAGCGGTCCGACTGATGGTAAGCGGTTCCCGCGGCCTATGGACGCTTACAACACCAGGTTTCGATATGCCCAATATATGGTAATTTTTTATAGGTGGTTTTCCCTGAAACATCTGCCGAATAAAGTTAAACAGTAGTAATTTCAAAGAATTTCGCATAAACTTAACATAATCCTGAATAAAACTATATCCAAACAAGAACTGCCGCGATATTAAACAATGATATCATCTATGTTGGTTATTTGTGTCGCGGTACAAATTGGAATTCTGCCGTTATGCGATCTGACAAAAAATATCACTGAAAAATCAGCTAAAAGTCTTTAGCCTTTCCTTTCCTTAAGGAGCAGGCAGATGTGTGCCTACACAGTAGCCTACACTTTCTCTCTCTCTCCTACAGAGAAGGAATAAATAAAGGCAATAAAATGACAGATGGCGAGTCCATCGACGGTACTCAAGCACGACTATACATACGTCTTTGAATTACTTTTCAGGTTTCCTCTCTATGATTACCTTCGCCGTCAACCTTTTTGTGTATACATAATTATAATAAAAATTACAAATATTGTTTTGATTTACCAACCTAAATTGCATGAAACTCCGTATTTCTTGAGTGAGCCGTTAAAGTCCATGTTACAATGGCACCCCTTTCGTCTCGCGCTTTAAACTGCGGTATATTAACAAAGCCTAGGTCCGCACTCTCTCTGCGACATGATGACGTAACATTGGCATACGTATCCGCTCCAGTTTCGAGGAACACTGTGGGAAACATATGGCGGCATACAGTCTACTACGTCTTGAAATAGTAGACTAATCTATACTTAATATTATAAAGAGGAAAGATTTTATTGTTTTTTTGTTTGCATTGAATTGGCTCCGAAACTACTTGACCGATTTGAAAAATTCTTTCACCGTTGGGAAGCTACACTATCTCCGGTGAACATAGACTATGTATTTACAATAACAACAATTAATAATATTTACAAAGAACAGTTGCAACTAACTACTTACAGATAAAATATTTGTCCCAAATCGGTATCCCGAGGCAACGTGCCAAGAAGACTAGCAGCATTGCCACGCTGGATAGCAATGCTGATTCTCTGAGCGAGATATGTTCCAGCCAGCCTGTCACGAGAGGTCTCGACTAGACGGCGCGAGACCTCTTTAAAAGATGGTGAGCCTCAGGACCCCAAGGCCCCAGAGTTTCAACCGCAAATGCAGCAAATATGTAACCTGACCCGAGACAGGCATACTTGCGGCGCTTGAGGCACTCCAGCTGAGCAGCAGCGGCGCCGGCCGCCACCGATGTGTCAGAAAGATGGGAAGGAGCCAGTGTATCGACACACGTAGCGTCCCACACTAAGGGCCGACCCATCCTCCATGGCATCAGGGACATACCGTCCGGCCTCCGGCCATCGCCGCGAGCGAGACCGACTGGTTCCAGCACAGCAGGCACGCCGGCGCTGACCAGAGCCCGGCGTATCAAGTCATTTATGGAGGAATGACGTGATATCCGGCCGGCACTGCTGATGCAGGATAGACCATGGTGTCCGGAGTCGTTGACAATATCCCCGCAGTGACACCGATGTGGGATAATACATTTAGCGCCTAAACGTAGGCTCGCACACAATC
>JACCPG010009715.1:0-19367 GCA_016069955.1 Drepana arcuata | reverse complement strand
AATAATATATCGTCACGCCTTCCCACGAGGGTCCCCGAAGGGATAGGCAGAGGTGTATAGGTAATACCCACACACCCACCTTCCGCCAGAGGTATATTAGGTGCCAACGTGACAGATGGCGAGTCCATCGCCGTTACTCAAGCACGACTATACATACGCCTTTGAATTTCTTCTCAGACGTATGCAGGTTTCCTCTTGATGTTTTCCTTCACCGTAAAGCTCGTGGTGTGACTAATCACTGTACTTAAGTTAAAAAAAAAACTCATTGGTACAGTCGGGATTCGAACTTGCGACCTTTGCGTCGCAGGCAACTGCTCGAACCACTCGGCCACCACGGCTATAAAACTAAAAAAAAAGAGATGTTATATCAATATGAATGTTTATACTACAAGTGGAAAAATAAGCGTGAGGCCCATCAGATAATAAGCACTTGCCGCCGCCTATGGACGCTTGCAAGAGGTGCCATCCCGCGTTGCCGACCATATTTAGATAGTTGATTTTACGATCGATCTGTGATTGATCATAGCCTTGCTTGATCGACTTCCGTAGTTTGATGTGTCATATAAGCTTTCGACTGCGTGAAACTTCTAAAGGCTCAAAAGGTCTGAAAAAAATAAATACAAAGAAATCGATATTCATGAATTGAGAACACCAAACTGATAAATCTTTGCTCTGGCAAAGGTTTATTTACACATTATTATTTGTCACATGCATAGAATTTGTTTGAGTTTGCCAAGTCTTATGGGGGTTGAGTAATGCTTCTTTTGTCTTACGGCGATACATTATAGCTCGCATATACAGGACAAAGATAATGATATTTTTATTTGTATGCGTCAATGGCACGTGTGTTATCAAAACATTAGAGTGTGACAAAAATGCGCGAAGGTGAGAATATTTGTCGATTGTTCCATTAAATCATGCATTTTAACCGTACAATGCGACAAACAATGACAAATACGGAAGACTTTGTTCGATAAATAAACGGGTGTGAGATAATTTGTATCGTACCAGTTCTCAAAAGTGAAATTGCGATGCAGTACAATTACGAAACTTTTTATTAATTTGATTTACCGACTGTCTTCTAAGTCATAGTTGATGTAATGTGGAAAAAGTAATGTGTGCTCATTGTAATTGTTTTAAATGTAGTACTTTCGTGCTATGCAAAGTCAGCAACGGCTTGCAAAGTCAGCAGCGGTTTTCATTCAAAACTGGACGTAGGCGATATGTACCTCTTCCCTAATGACAAGTCTATGCTGATTGTGGTTATTCTTGTTATTTAAGTTGAAAACAAAGTTAAGTTGAAGACAAAGCTGAAAATTCGCATCAATGGTTAGTTTGGTAGAGATCTGTTTAGAAATTTGTAGATGTGAAACAAATTTTCACATATCCATTTAACTGCAACATAATATGCCGAGAATATTCCATGCGGTCGCTATGTCACACGGCATTCGGTATTGTGTCCTGCCCTTATGCCTCAAGTGTTGCAACGCACTTGGACAGGTCAATCGTGCGGCGAAACTCGCTGCAATCTAAGGCGAATGTGTAACACGAACACACCTACAATACATCTTTATCAACTGTACTGCGCTACAGTTCGCTAGTGTGGAGCAATCCTTAGGTTCGTATATTTTATATGACACTGTTGCAATGCAGGTTGTTGATATTAACCGAAACTGTTAACCAGTATAGTGAACGATATTCATGCCGCATGAACATACTAAATATGCGTCATGTAGATACTTTATTGATTTGAAGCCATGTTCTCCGGTACCTTAATATAATAAGTTATAATATTAATAAGTTTAATTAAATAAACATACGAATTTGGCATGGCAGACTCAACCCCGATCTTTACGAGTAAGTTGTCCGTAACCTAAGTAATACTACGTCTCGTACACGGGACTTAGAGAGGAAAAATATGGTGACTTCAGCTACCAGAAGCTCAAACACGTAGGAAGTAGTTATTGAGAGATAGAAACGGACTCTTCACATGGCAACATGGCATGTTGGCAGCTTTTGTATACCCGAAAGGATCTTTGAGCTTTCTAACACTCTACTGTTTACTCATCAGAGTTTTGAACTTTACTGCGTTGTTACAACTTATCACATCACATTTTCCCATCTTCTTATAATAAGAAGGTTGGGGAAAGTTAATATTCACATATATTATACTCCATTCGTTATAATTGGCAATAAGGATAACTGAAGACAGACTTATTTATATTCCGTTTGTATTACGTAGACATTTTATGAATAAGCACAATAGGCGTCCTTTGTAAGTCAAACCAACGTATTGAGAGATAAGGAGTCAATAATAATAAATCGTATTATTTCATCTGATTGGTTGGTATTATGAAACAATGCACATGAATCTAAATTGCGTCATTCAAACCTCTTGTGTCCAAATTCAGGACGCCTATTGTGCTTATTCATAAAATTATACATTCATATCAAGTATTGTACGCAAGAGAATAGAAAATGAAAGATTATAGGGCACCTTTAACGACAGTTTCTTTAGAAATATCTTAGTAGGAATGGTATAGATGAAGAAAGGAAGAGCAGGACCAAGATTAACATGTACATATGTTTATTTATTTATTGAAGTAATCAGAACGGAAAAACCATTACTTACACTAATTACATACCTAAAATAACATCATAACATAATATGACCATAATGTGATATAACAAGTATATGTGAGTCAGATCAAGGAGAAGTGAACCTATAGGGAGGTCAAAGAGTTGCGTTGATGAGAAGCAAATGGAAAGAATTGCATCAGAGACGTCGACAAGAGTCTTGCTGTCAAATATATATTGATGATGTCGTGCTTGCGTAACGGCGATGGACTCGCCATCTGTCAAGTTGGCACCTAAAATATATCTCTGGTGGAAAATGTATGTTGTATGCGACTGCGTATATACGCAGTATGTGTAAGTGTATGGTCATATTGATCATACACCGCTTATAAACAACTGTGACATCGCACTGAACGACTTAATTGCTCAGAAAATGTGGAACATTTTCATGAATCACTATTTAAATTCTACGTCTCCTTTCCTTTCCTTTCAAACGCTTGTATTAATTTGCTTAAAAATATTCGCGTCCAAAATTTTATTTTCAACATATACATACCTAAGTTGTCGCATTTTTAAATTTTAAAGCTCGCATTTAATTTAAACCCACTTAAAACTTACACAAATAAAATTAATTGTTAAAGTTTCACAATGTGAAATCGCTATTCAAATATTCTTGACATTTGGATCAGTAATATATGTAATTGATACCATGATGACAATTTAACGATACCTACCCAGAGCGCCTTGAATAGTGGACTGCTGTTCAAGTGACCATCAGTCGATTCAGGTTTTAGCCAGCCCATGAAGTTGTTGTTCATTTAAAGAAGGATTAAAAATAAGGTAACGTCAAGATATGATGCAATACATTTATTATTTATAAGAGAACATTGTTAAATAGTAATAAATTAATCTTAAATAAAAAAGTCGGTCGCGCCCATTAAACCTATTATTGTTTTTACTAACTAACTACTAAGGTGGCAAACAGTGTGGTCCGCCTAATGGTAAGCGGTTACCGCAACATTTGATAAAATCGTAAAAATTACCAGGCATAGCTAGTGCCTAGACCAGAGAAGGACATGTGAGATACAATCGGAGCTTCAGAGTAGGTGATAGATTTAACTGGAACATCGGGCACATGTGATGCGTACGTTGATAGCCCGGGAGTTTTTGAATAACCCGAGAGAGAGTTGGAAGACGGTAAGGAAATTGTGTTTGTGATAGGGGAACTATGTGTTGTGTAAGCAACAGGGATAGATTGAGACTTTGCGACGCTTGTAGCTGATATAGTACGGAAGACAGGAGACGAGGCACTGTAATCAGATTGTGAATGATAGGTTATTGGGTTTCCGTGTAATGAAGAGTAGTAAGGGGCTGAATGAGTCAAAAAACCACCATCTCTAGCAGAACTAAAGTCATAGTTCTTATAAGAATTGTAAATGCTATCGAAGGTATTGGGGTTGAGTGATCTTAATTTTAGATCTTCAGAAGATGATTCGTGTATAGGAGCTGGTTCGATGTAAGACTTGGAGTAGGCAAGTGGAGTAGCGATGATATTGTCAGAAGCTGCAACTGTTCTGGTGACGTCAGGCCCCGATGAGAAAGATGAGAAGGATACTGATGTAGCCGGAGAATACTTAGGTTGCACAAATCCCGCGTTGGCAAAGGCCAAGAGGCTAACTACAGCTATAACCTAAAATCAATAAAATAAATTAATTTTAAAGCTTACATTATTCGAGAGACTAATGAAGCAAATAATACCTTATGTGCCATTTCTCCGGTTTAATACTGATTAAGTGAATTACTTAACAGGCTTTTTATATGTCGAGACAATATATGTACTTTTATCCCCGACAACTCCGCCCCGTTCAACTACTTAATGAGTGTAATACATCACCACATAAGAGCATTCCAGCCATTTAGACCTTCAACCCACGTTAACCTTTGGCTTTAAACATACCTTTTATAGTGAAAATATGTAACCTCTTAACTGACGTAATATAAACACGCTAGTGACACCGTTTTAATGATATCCTTGCAATTTTTACGGGCTTAAACCGATCATACGGCAAATTTAAGTTCATTTGAATCTGAACAGATATTGAATCGCTCAGATACGACGAAGGTCGTATCTGAGCGATTCAATATCTAGCATATGAAGTGTACCTTCCCAGCTTCATGTTTCACAGTGGATGCGAATAATCAATAGTATATATTTTTGTTTGTAGAACAACAAAGGCTTGCGGTAGAGCACACTATGCGTGTTACATCAGAAAAACCCTATAGGTATTCATTCGCCTTCGACCAAGATCATCAAACTGGTTTCAGCTTTACTCTTGCATTCAGTAATCGTCTCTTGCTCTACTTTGATAATTAAAAAATAAATATACCAACCTCCCTACATTACGTACTGGTTACGGATGATCAATAAAATAATCGGTATTTTTTATTAATGAGTTCGCTTATCAACAATCGTTACTCGTTAAGTTATCGATACTCGTTTACAATCGAGTTATCCATTGGGTGGGCTTGGGTCTTGAACGGCGCCGCCGTTACGTCTGTGTAAAATTTAAATTCCATATTTACCAAGTGTTGTAATCGTTCTAAAAGTTTAGTAAGCCTATATTATGTTTACAGAACTTGCAATCTCGATTGTCAATGAACCTTTGAAATATTAGCACCGGTTAGCATGCTCATACGTGCATTCGAATATGGTGCGTAGGAGTGACCTAAATTGTGTGCTTTGTGAACTACGCATGAGATCGTATCTGTACCGAACAAATATGTCTACTAATAAATCGTCTAGTAGCAACCCAGCTGAGTTGAGTTGGCAAAAGTACATTCACATCACGCAGTAGGCAGGGAGAGTAGAGCGATTTTTCAGAGTTATAGATCTGTTTCGCTTCTTCCACATTAATCAGTCTCTTCAGAGAGTCTAGTTTTGAGTACTCTGTAGTTATTATATTTCTACCAACAATTATGTACGTCAACAGTACAAGCCGTATGGTATAACGGTTTCCTGCCATAGGTCATTCTGTTTGTGTTCTAATTGCGGGTTTAATTCCAGCCAACAATTCCGCCAACAAAGATATTATGTTTCTAGGTGTAATATTTAATTAGCGCTTCTTATATCTGATCCCATTTTAATCTGCTTAGTGTAGCAAGAAAGTAGCTTAGTGTCCAAAATGTCCTAACTTATATTATTAATGAGAAGAGAGAATATTATTAAGTACCTCGGTCTATCTGCTACGATTTCCCACCTAACTTGCAACCGGAGTTTGATCAATTTTTATATAGAGATAGATGAGCCCTTGCAGTAGGATATAAAACTTGAAGGGGGCCGAACAGGGGATAGTTAGAGATTACTCTTTATTATTATTAATCTATAAGTGTTTTACGTGAACGAAGTAACAGGCAACAGCTAATAAAGTTTATAAGAAAGTAAAACACTACCTATAAGTTCTTTTGTATAGAAAGAGCGCCCTGTATGCCGTAATTAACTGTTCTGATGGCAACTCGAGGTCGGAAGATAAGCCATTGAAAATGTAATACTGGGGGACCTCGACGTCACATCAATAATACATGAGATGGTAAGTGGTAGCTGCTGTTAAACTAAGTAGTTTTTCACTTTTATCTTTTGTCAAAATTTCAAGGAATATATCCAAGTAAATTAACTCAATATTTTTTGTTTTCGCATTGATAGTTGTCAGCTATATATAATTGTTTTGTAACATATATCTGAATATGAAAAACTGATTATTTTAACCTCCTATTTTACTTCAAGCATCCTCGAAGGTTCCTGAATTACCCAGACGCGTGCAACACCCACAGTAATCTAAGGAAAGTATTGATTTTATTAGTATGAGCCATGGTGGCCTAGTTGTTCGAGTAGCTGGCTAGAACACAAAGATTGCAAGTAAGATCCCGACTGCAGCAATGAGTTCTTACATAATTACAGTAAATAGCATACCACTAACGTTACGGTGAAGTACAACATCGAGATGAATCCTGCATAAGTTCAAAGACGTCTCGTCCTTGATTAACGGCAATCCGACTCGCCCTCTGTCACTTTGGCACCTAAAATATATCTCCGGCGAAAAGTTGGTGTGTGTGCACTACCTACACACCTTTGCTAATCCCTTCGGGGTCCCTTCTTGGAAGGTGTGATTTTATTAGAACTAATAAGAATATTTACTAATAGTTATAGTATACATATAACCTTATAGATATTCTAAAAGCATTATATCTAATCTTCTTGGCACGTTGCCTCGGGATACCGATTTGGGACAAATATTTTATCTGTAAGTACCTAGTTATTTTCAACTTTTTAATAACAAATTAAATAAAATTTATACCTATATTAAAGGTCTTGTATAAATCAGTAATTTAATATTCATTCCGCTGATATTTTACACTAACGTTGCCCCTTGGTTTCAACGGGGTTAAAATATATTGGCGTTATAAATAGGCTGCAATTTGTAGTTCTTGAGATTCACGTTCAAACTAAATTGAAGTCTTTTTAATATTCGTATAGAAATATTGAATTCTCATTAGTATTACATTGTTACGGCATTACATCATACTCAATTTGCAATCAATGCGTTTGATCTCATTCGGAATTATAGTCCTACTGTGTCCTAAGAAGTCTAGCTGAAATCTAGATAGTTTCTCTTGTGTAAGACCAATTTATGATCGTTGCATTACTTTTACGATAGTGACATTATCAATGCCGAAGTGTATCGAAAGGCATCCTGCTTATATAATAAATGCGAATGTTTGTAACGATTTTTGTTCCTCTTTCACGGAAAAAGTTATGAACGGAATTGGATGAAATCTTGATTCTCTCTCATGATCAATCTTGTTGACGAGCCTCATGAATGTAGCTACGTTCATCAGCAAAAGAGGTCTATAAGTCTAGAGAGAACTCGCAGTCTACTTTCTCTGCCTTCCCAGTGAAGGCCTCGGCATCATGATAATATGTTTATTCAAAAGCTGTTATTAACTTATTATTTATGACTAGCTGTGCCTGCGACTTGGCCCGCGTGGAATTTAATTAAAAAAATATTGTCAAATTTCTTACAATGAAAGTAGCCTAAATTACTCCTTATTACATCAGTTATCTGCCAGTGAAAGTCCCGTCAAAATCGGTCCAGCCATTTCAGAGATTAGATGGAACAAACAGACAGACAAAAAAAAATAGATTTTGCTAGATGTACCGTGTATACAAACATACTCAATTTTATTACCCACCCGACCCAGTAGATCACTGGGTCGATGATATAGATACTTGTACTAGGAAGTTCTGAAACTCACTCAGCATGTGCTAGAAAAGACTGGAGGCTTATACATAGCAGTTCAAAGCAGCAGTAGGTATTGATGATGATTCTCTGCCATTCTTAGATATGTATATTTATATGCTAGACTTGCTATCCATCATGGCAATGCTTGCTAGTTTTATTGCCACGTTATGTTACGTTGCAAGGCATGTTACGTTGGTTTGGTCACATAGAAAGGATGAGTGAATAAAGATTGACGAAACAGGTATACAAAGCAAAAGTATGTGCAAGAAGAGGCAGAGGAAGGCCACGTTCCAACTACCTGGATCAAATCAATCGGATGCACAAGGACGGGAACGTTAAGAGTACTCGAAACCGACGAGCATGTATGAAGAGACTGATGAATGTGGACGAAGCGAACTGGTGCTCTATACTCTCTGCCTACCCCGTTAGGGACTTGGCGTGATGATATATATATATATATGTATGCCACAGAATACCCATTTGGCACAAATACTTTATCTACAACTTTAATTTTAACTACTTACTTAGTTAGTTTAGCAACTGGTTTTGGTAACTATTGTTAAATTGCTGTTATTGTAATTAAAATCTGCTGGGGTTCATTTTAAAACGTCTTTTAAAGGCACGTGAGTCTAATGTCAATAGTTTCCGAACATAGATTCTGAACATAGTTCTGATAACTATACAAAACCTAGCTGTCTGATTTATACTACTTTATTTTAATAGTTTATAGTCGGCCTCGAATAAGTGTGCTCGATAAAATGTATGGTACAGTCAGCAGTATTGTACTTAAATAATACTGTTTACTTTTTAATCTTACAGCGGTCTTTTCTTCTATCTTACATGCCAGTTGGTCCCAAAACTGGAGTTTTCAAAACTTTGGTACACTTACGACCTTCACACGTCCTAAGTAACAAAAAAAAGATTTTGTTTCTCATTAACATATTAAAATTTAGAGAAATATAATAACATATCCCCACGCCTTCCCACAAGGGTCCTCGAAGGGGTAGGCAGAGGTGTATAGGTAATAACCCACACACCCACTTTCCGCCTGAGGTATATTAGGTGCCAACGTGACAGATGGCGCACACGCCTTAGAATTTCTTCTGAGATGTTTGCAGGTTTCTTTGCTTCAAACTTGCGATCTTTGTGTCGTAGGCAACTGCTCGAACCACTCAGCCACCATGACTTCCAAATATATCTATGTATAAATATATTAATATTCTAGGTATATGTGCTATAATTTTTGTATCACTATTTTTTGGTGAAAATGAGGAAGCTCCCCAAGAAAAAAACAAATATTACGATACGTTCAGATACTTTGGAATCGCTATATATTTTTTAAACATTCCTGCACAGTTTACACTCTGAGAAACAGATTCTAAATTGTTTAATTTTGCAAGTAAACGTTAATACACAAAGTATCGATTAAGATTTTCACACCATACTATCATGGTACAAGTTCCGTTTTCCAAGCTGGTCAGTACATTTACTTGACATGAATGTGTTTATATGTAACATGCAAAAGTGGGCTCGGTCGCAATTTTCGTAAGTAACTACCTCGACATAATATCAAATTCATACGTTCCATTAAAATGGTCCTTGAATTTTGTCTACATCGCACTTTAATCGCAAAGAGAACGCCTCAATTATTTCATACAACTTTGTTAGTATAATATGAAACAAAGAATTTGCAACTGAACGATTTAACCAAGGTTTGATCTAAATTAATTTATTATTCTACAAACTTATTAGAATACTTTTCACTTTTAATTAGTACATGAAATTGGCATATGTTTTTGCCTGTCCTCATTTAACAATAGCCAAATAAATTTATTTAGGTGTAAGTAGTAGTCGAAAAGAAGGACATATAATAAATATTATGTTTTATTATATTATTCAAAATAACATGCCAAAGTTCTAAAGCTATAAAGCGACTAATTCCGCCCTAGACCGCCCTACTTATGTGGAGAATTAACAATTGTATACTGCTACAGGGTATAAAAATGCTATTATTGTCACGTATTAGGGTTGTAGAGGATCGCAAAAGAACCATGTTATTTTAAGTATACGGGGGCATCGACAATATATTTTATTTAACTTTATTGTTATAAAGGTATTTAAGTAGTAACAAAAATAATATATGTTAACCATATACTTCAGGCATCATGACTCATAGAGGACAGTACACATGTGTGCCTTATGGAATCACATAATAAATTATATAACGTACCTAACTACATAAAAAGTGTTAGTAATATTTACTGGCACATCTACTGCTGCGTTAGAAGGACCTTACTTAGGTAAGCATTGACACTGATAATTACATTAGTATTTGACAGGTGACGTAATTGTATCTGTGTGAATAAGTGTTGCTCGTGATTATAAAACGACCATTCTTGATACCTATATCTCCTCACGCCTTCTCACAAGGGTCCCCAAAGGGGTAGGCAGAGGTGTATAGGTAATAATACCCATGCACCCACTTTCCGCCAGGCATATATTTTAGGTGCAAACGTAACGCAAACGACAGATGGTGAGCCCATCGTCGTTACTCAAGCACGACTATACATACCTTTGAATTGCTTCTCAGACGTATGCAGGTTTCCTCTCGATATTTTCCTTCACCGCAAAGCTCGTATATTCGTGGTATATTTACCCCAAAACATATTGTCGGTAACAGAAGGTTTGTAATGCACATATACAAAAACAAATACAATTGTACGTTAGTGAAACCGCCGGACACGGTTAGTTATGTTATAAATCCATTAAAAATAAATAAATAACCTGGAATAATAATTCCCCACAAGCATAGTCCCAAATTAATGTTATGAAAACTAGAATACGATATATTTACTTAGATATATAGATATATACATAAATACATTGGTCATCCAAGACTAAGATACAAATACTCGTGTTCATCACACAAATATCTGCATTCAGCGGGAATCGAACTCGCAACCTCAAGTTTCGCAGTCAGGAGCTCTACTAGACCAGACGGCCGCCAAACGGCCTTTACACGAGATCTAAAGTTAAGGCTCTAGGTTGACCCAATAAATAGTCATTAGTTTTATCGGGATGTGAGTCAGGGTAATAAAAAATGTTTCGTAACACATTCAATCTGCCGAAGCCTATTATGGCCAGTAGCTCACAAACTAGTATTCTGACGCTAAGAGTTAAACAGTCGCTGTCATTGAGAGAGGCTTATCGGAATACAGGGCAGAAGCTTCAGAAAATGTGGCAAAGTATTTTTTCAACTGTTCCTTATCCTCAGTATTCCATCCTTGGTTTCTCATGATAAAATAAGGGAAACAAAGCAGAATGTTTGGTTTGTTTATATTCGGTAAGCTATAATAAATCTTGTACTGTTAATAAGATAAGGGTCGGCAACGCGCGAGTTATACCCCTGGTGTTGCAAGCGGCGATAGGCGGTGGTAACCGCTGACCATCAGGCGCACTGCAGACTAGTATGCCGCCTTAGTGGTATAAATAATAATTTGACGTTAATTCAGTTGTCAGTATTAGAATTTCTTTAGATTTAGCTTGGATTCGATGCGGGCGGGCATCGAACCTGCTAATCTCAACAATAAGGATTCTATCATTACTAACTACACCAATAGGCAACTGGGATATTTGTCACCTTTTTTGCGTACAATTGTCGTTTATAAGATAGTTTGTAGAGCTATAACCGTGAGTTTGGGTCTGGCGCGCCGCCTAACCTGTATAGCGTCTTTGCCAATATTGCTGACGGGACAGTTAACCACACTAATTGACCACTCTCCCGCAGATGTCGCTGGAGACACGCCAGAAGACATTTCTCTACATTTCAAATTAGGAACGACTAATGTACTAAGAATACTAGCGTGGGCATAGTTTAAAGGAACATTTAAAAGCCTACGGAATATAAATAAGCATATTCTGCTCTGTATATTTGTTTACAAAGTGGTTGACTTTTCAAAAGACCGGCTTGGTGAGTACTCCATATTGCTTGTAGACGTTCTGTCGTCAGGCAGCTACACAAATTATTTGAAGTTATTATTGTGTTCAAAAATGTATCGCTTAGGAAGAAAATCAAAAACATGATTTCGTGAACTGACATACTTGTCGCTTTGGAAATTATAAATAAAAAAAAACATCGGCGTTAAGAGGGTGGCATCTCATTTTAGCCTAGACCTACGAGAGCCCTGTTTGGGCATGAAGGTGTAGAACCTCCAATCAAAGTACTTTTTTCCATCTTCCAAATTTGACTTTACAGAAAGTTACTCATTGTAGACCTATGAAGACAAGTTAGACAAAATACAATATATTCGGTAGCTGTGTCGTAACACCTACATATATGTGTAAAAGCAGTTTAATTTTGCCACTGAACAGGTGCTCCAGTTCTCAATGTTCTCATCGCAAAGGTCCTGTTGACATTTGTTCGGCCTCCGAATCTGGGTCAATGTGAGTCGTCGCCATTACATTTTTTTTACTTGCGTTTGCAGGGACAGGATTTTGCATTGACAAAATACTGGGTTCATGTGCTCTAATGGTCGCGGGTTCGATCCTTGTGCGCAACAAATATTTGTTTGACAATTTTTATTAAAATTTTCGGTAATATCTTATATGAGTTTGTATTTTTGTCACTGTCTATTTAATATTAGCGAGTATGAACTTAATGAGAGAGGAAAATACTCCTTCGGGAGTTATACGGATAGTCGGATCTGAGTTTCAATTGGAATTGATGGTCTGTATATAAATTAGGTAAGCTTAACGGTGAAGGAAAATATTGCAAGGAAACGTATACTTTTACGAAGTAATTAAAATATCTTCAGTCGTATTGGAGACACGGCGTCAAGTTGACCATTTGCCACGTGGGCAAGGACATATTTATTCGGAAAAATTAAGGCGTAAAGAGAGGACGCATAATGCAACCGCCTTATCAATTGTACGGAACAATGCGACATGTAAGTGTTCGGTAATGACCTTTGTGTAATAAGAATCACATGGGCAGATCAGTAAACTATGCATAATATATGCGTATAAGTACATGTCTTTCAAGCAGTGTAATGTGACACATAAAAGGCGTATGACAAGCTAAATGCGTATTTATTATAATACGGTATGTTTTATTGTTCAAGTATGCAACTGTGAACGACATTGTATATAAATAACGATCGATAAAATTTGTGCGCATATAATTTTCAATAAATACCTACAGGTTCTTGGCTCATGCTACAAATACCTTGCAGAAATAGTTTGTTTCAAAACACAATTCTTCGGAAACGATCCTAATTTAAGTTTGTTAATATTTCTCGAGGTTAGGTTCGTAGGTTCGAACCCCGACTGCACCAATGAGTTTTAATGAACTTAAGTGCAGTGATTAGTCACACCACGAGCTTTACGGTGAAGGAAAACATCGAGAGGAAACCTGCATATGTCTGAGAAGCAATTCAAAGTCGTATGTAAAGTCGTGCTTGAGTAACGGCGATGGGCTCGCCATCTGTCACGTTGGCATCTAATATATCTCTGGCAGAAAGTGGGTGTGTGGGTATTACCTATACACCTCTGCCTACCCCTTCCCCACATACATATGAGAATAAATTCATCGTGCTTGAGTAACGATGTACAACACCCAAAATAATGTAAGGAAAGTATTGATTTTAGTATAATAAGCCGTGGTGGCCAAGTGGTTCGAGCTACTGCAACACAAAGATTACAAGTTTGAATCCCGACTGTACCACTTTCGAGAGTGTTGTGAGACTTTCTTAACTTAAGTACAGTGATGAGTCACACCACGAGCTTAAGGTGAAAGAAAACATCGAGAGGAGACCTGCATATAGTTGAGAAGAAATTAAAAGACGTATAAATAGTCGTGTTTGAGTAACGGCAATGGACTCGCCATCTGTTACGTTGGCTCCTAAAACCTCTGCCTTCACCCTTTCGGGGATCCTTGTAAGGGAAGGCGTGAAGATATTTTTTCTTACTATATTTAGTCTAGAGTAGGCATGTTTGTACGTTCGTAGGATGCGGTTAATATTGTTGTTTGTCCATGAATATGAAACACTTGGTATGAAAAAGGCGTCTGTTTACAGTCCCACACATGTTGTGCATCTCAATGTTATGTTGAATTTCACGCAACGGCCTTGAACTATATTTAAAGTACAAAGAAACCGTAGCACAAAACAAGTAAATACCGTTTCGACCAGTGCTAAGTAAGCATGGCGGTTCTTAAAAATTCTGTCGAAGCGTTATGACAACAATTCGTTTAACGTTTAATTGCTAAAACCAATAGCCCAGTTAAAGGTTGACTCCTTGCTAATTCCTTTCGATAAAGAAGTATAAACTCCAACAAGTTGGGGCCCAGCTTCGTTATAACTTCAGAAAAGGGGAAAACTCGAATTTTAAGTTCGCTGCTTGTGTAATGTTCCGACCAACTTCCGTCCTCGGACAAATGTTTCCTTTGTGCTTACAAGCTTACAAAATTATTAACTGCCTTTGTAATTGCAATTAATGTCGCGAATTATTTAACTATAGTGAATTTTAACAGTGTTAATCAGTGGGATTAGGTTATTAACAAGTTCTGTTGTGATAATCTTGTATATGATCGTGGTTTGATCATGACCTTCAAATACTTATTGAGACCTGCTGTGTATGTATGCCTAGACTCCTTTATCAAAGTCCGTGATTTTGAGGTAAACTGATTCTTAAATACTTTCTTTCAAGGATTTTAAGGTAGGAATAGGTACATTATATAAAACCGATTAAATATACACTATATTTAATCAGACTAGTGGGTGTGTGCTCTATACACTTCTGCCTACCCCTTCGGAGACCCTGGTGGGAAGGCGTCAAGATATTTTGTATAAATTAATCGTTACGTAATGCAGTTGAGGTCCGCCAATTCCGCTATATGTTTTTTATAATTTACGTTAGTAATTACTAACGTAAATTATAAAAATCGGTCAATAATTAAATAAAATCACGTAAAATACCGTCAAAAAACATGTAGCGGAATTGGCGGACCTCAACTGCACCCCTATTTTTTCCAAATAGTTATTGACTATTATTATAGCCAATAACTATACTATGATAAGTTCATTCATTGTTAAAAGAAAACATCATCCATGTTCTCTCATGACCTGGCTATCTTAAGTCTATTTCTGTTTTTATTTATTCACTGACTTAGAAATAACTAATTGACAAACCAACCCTGAAATGCCGGTGCAGACTAAAGCACGTAAGTACTTCTCTGTACGTATGAGCTTAGTCTAATTGGTTCAAAGATATTTTTAATAAACGACTGGGAATTAAACTTATTCATACTAGCACGGGGACCTTCTGCCATCAGTGAGGTATTTAAGGGATAGAAATATAAGACGTTCATAAAACTGTCCTTTTCACACTCTTGTTAAATCATGGCAATAGCACACCATGGTAAGACTCCTGGTCTGCGTAATTGCGAATAAGTCACTTAATTATATAATTAAGTAATTCTGTCACGCATGCGTCTGTGTGCTCCATTGCATTCAGTGTTTCAAAACCTCTTTATAATTAGCAAGAATTATTACAGCACTTAGCTTCTGTGAATCACTGAGGATTTGCTTGAGAAATATCCGCAACATGAGAACTTGTGTTAGTAATAATAGACTGGTTGGACTTGTTTTTGGCCGGTTTCAGGTTTTGTGTTTTGTTTTTCCACTTAGCGAAATGTAGTAGATATGTACACACTAAACACGGTCCCAGACAGGGTAGGCAGACACAGTAGAACGCCTGTTATTGAGGGAAGGCCCATAATGGTCTCGGATAGGTCAGGCAGAATTATGTAGTTACTCTGTCTGCCGTTGATATATTTAGGTGCCAAGGTGTCAGATGGCGAGTCCATCGCCAATAAATCTGTAATGTACAATCTAAGCAACGAAAGTAAAAGCCTAGCCCACCCAGTCTTCATATTTTATCTGCCTGGTAGTCCAATAAATACGACTTATTGATTTCTATTTAATCAGCATTTTTCTAGATGGAATGACAGCTGTCATAGTTAAGGCTGTTACTTGTCATAATATTGACGTTAATTTTATTCAGTGTAGGGTTGTCAATGGTACGAACATTATGCGGGAATCTTTCGAACGGACGGCACTTTCTAACGTTTGTGTCATTATTTTATTCCATAGGTAAAAAGTGTTTATTCGATATTGTGGCATTGTTTATGATTTCCTGTCTATATTTACTTTATACATATGTATGATTTTTCAAACAATGGTACAAATTGTTTTTTATACAAAGTTATTATTTCAATTTTAAATTTATCTTTTTAAATAGCTAATTTGTTTATGTGCAAAGTTTCGTCCAGTTTCATTTCTATAACTTACAACTACACATAAATCTCTATTCAAAAATACCATGAAGGTTTCGACAGAGCCATGGACGCATTATATGTGCATAGCAGCTATTATATGTGCCAAGTAAGGCGTGGAACAAGTTTTTGAATGTGACGACCAATTTATGTTCACAAATTCGTGCGATACATATAAAAGAGATCTGCGCTATGCAATGGCTTACTCTAAAAATGGCTCTCATTTATTAACCACTTCGCACGACTTAGGTCCTACTTTTGTGTTTCTAAAATCTTTACCTATATATTATTTAGTGTAGGTACTGACAGACGTTATGCACGTCACACAAATGATCCATTATGTATTGCAGTTTGTAGCTTGCATTTTTGGATTTCCATGAGTATGCATGTCATCAAACCTAGTCTATTTGATTGTTTTTTAAGCAATAACAAACTGTTATAAAATTTGCCCTATCAGTATGTAAAAACATAATTCCCTTCCCCTTCCCGACGTTCGATTGGACTGAAATTTTGTGTAATTATTTATCTTCTGTGAAAATGCAGTTACAAATATGCTAAAAAGCAAATAAATCGCAGAATATAGAAGAGAGAGTTTCACAAACTTCAATTTTAGAATTTTTTAAAATATAACTACTGTTGAAGCCGTGGTGGCCGAGTGGTTCGAGCAGTTGCCTGCGACGTAAAGGTCGCAAGTTCGAATCCCAACTGTACCAATGAGTTTTTCTGAACTTAAGTACAGTGATTAGTCACACCACGAGCTGAACGGTGAAGGAAAACATCGAGAGGAAACCTGCATACATCTGACAAGAAATTCAAAGGCGTATGTATAGTCAGTCGTGCTGGAGTAACGGCGATGGACTCGTCATCTGTCACGTTGGCACCTAATATACCTCTGGCGGAAAGTGTGTGTGTGGGTATTACATATACGCCTCTGCCTACCCCTTCGGGGACCCTTGTGGGAAGGCGTGAGGATATATTATATATTATATTAACTACTGTTTTAATATATATAATAGGTACGCAAATGTATTTCTCAATTCATACAACTAGGAAAAGCGTCAAACATAAGACAGACGAAGCGGAATCTTTAGCCCAACGAGCTATCAAGCTGCTGTTCACCTAGTTTTAGTGCTCACATACTAATTTTATTCCACCCTGATCATTGTCGTAATAATAATACCTACTTATTTAATTAGTCACGACTTAGAAGATTGTTGACCATTGACATAACATTTTGGCACATAATATTCACGACGGCTGGACCGATTTTAATGAAATTGTCTATGTGTCTTCAGATGGATTCGAGAATGGTTTAGATGTAATTGGACCCGACAGGTGGCGCTGCGATCGAGCTTCAGGAAAAATTTTTTTTTTCACCTGAGCGAAGTTGGGCGGGACAGCTAGTACATATGAATACATATATGTATGTTCTTAATGTTATTTCAATGTGGGGAAAGGCGAAAGAGGGCTGATAGCTAAAACGAAAGCCTTGTACGATTTCATCGGAAAAATACTCAAGGTTTTATTGTATACCAGCTGTGCCCGCGACTTCGTCCCCGTGGAAAAGTGACTTTGGGCAGCATTTTTTGGATATACATTTTGATTTTGATTTACTTTGTACATAATATTACGAAAAGCTTACCTCAATATATTATTGTGGTAAGCTTTTCCACATTAAAACCACATCTAAATCGGATAAGCGGTTTCTGAGATAAGCGTGCATAGACGCACAGACACAGATAAACAGATATACAGAAAATAATTCTAACAATCAGTGTTTTGGATGCTATTTGCGTTGAAAAAGGTTCACATCACATTTTTTCTCATATATCTTCCATGTACAGACAGCGATCCGTTACATTTTTATTATATGTATAGATGTCTTTATTTTTTTAGCAGGACTATATCATACGTTATTCATGTGTTAATTATTTATAGATTTGACATTTGTCAAGGATGTGCTTGGACACGTTGATGACATAATCATAAAATCATAATTTACCAAAGTTAAATTCGATTATTCTTTTAGGCATATCTATCGTCGTGTCGATCATAATCACGCTGTATACGAAATCAAGTAGACAACCTTTGTCATAGATACATAAACAAAGTTTGTTTTATATTATTAAGTTAGACCACACAATGGTGCAAGATTTCCTAGCAACGGCACTTCCATGACAAAAAAATACATTTGAAGGTGCATTTATGTAAATGCTTGTTCCTCAAAAGTTCAAGCTCTACTTACAACGGGTGATCCGATATAAATCCTTAAAAGAGATTGATGTAGGTGAAGTTAAAAGGTCACGTAAAATGAAACTACATTTTTCTACCTACCTAGTACCCGAACGTAGATGATTTGCATATGAACAAGTTTGCATACTTAGTATATATGTATGCTATATTGAGCATAGAATGTTTGTAATACATTTAACGAACGGATTTGGTATTTTACCTAGGCGATTTTTTGTAATACAGGCAGAAGAAATTATTATTGACATTTTTTTATAAAATTCTGTAAATTTCTAGATCTTCTTAAAAGAGCTCTGCCTTGTACCTTGGCATCGCTGTCACTTTCTCGTGTTGTTGTTTGCATAAAAATTTAACGGTGTGATGTTCAAAGACAGAAATGTTCACAACTTAAAGACTTCATTTTCTCAATGTGAATACATTGTAAGAGACTTAGTAAGCGGTAATCTATAAATTCATGTTAATCCTAGCCGACTAGCGTATGTCTAATTTTTCTTTCTTAAATAGATACTAGACGCTATCATTTGGGTAGAGTTATAAGCTTTATAAATACTCGTATTTAGGCCTGTTGACCTCAAGGTAAGTATTAAGGCGAGTAAACAAGTCGAAGATCACTCGGTTTTGGATACTTTATAAATAGCTTTGGTGACACGCTATTCTTGGGCGTGGCAAGATGCTGGTGGCACAGCCAGCGGCCATGTCTTCAGTGATAATGATCGGGTGTACAATTTGTGTCACAGGCGTCTCTATTAATATATTTATAGCTTTCTTATCACTTTGTGCCTACAGTTCGAGGTCTGCTTAGTTGAAGATAAGTTTGAGTTTAATAAATGACAAATTTATCTTTATATATCCTCACGCCTTCCCACAAGGGTCCCCGAAGGGGTAGGCAGAGGTGTATAGGTAATACCCAC
>JACCPG010009714.1:0-51217 GCA_016069955.1 Drepana arcuata | reverse complement strand
GTCCGATGTTTTACAGTCAATTCGACTTTAGTTTCATACAGTTTCTTATCAGCTTTGTCTTCTATTTGTCGGGCTCTTTCTTCAAATTCTGCTCGAGCTTTTGATAATTCTTCTGCATGTATTAGTTTAGCTCTCCTCAGTTCATCTTGTGCGGATAGTATTTTCTCTCTTATATCTTGTCTTAAGTTTCTTTTGTCATTCAGCAATTCAAGTTCCTGTTCAGCGTGTTCCTCTTTTGCAGCTTTAAGCGCTACCAAATTTTCAGCTCTCAAAGCGGCTGCAGTGGCTTGTTGTTCATATTTCAAATGTTTTATTCTCTGCTTCTCTGTTTCCAAAAGTGCCTCGTTTTCTTCCTGTGCTTCTTCAGTTGCTCGTTCTCTATTCCTCAATTCTGCTTTTGCTTCTTCTAACTGCTGTCTTGTAATCTCCCAAAATGTCCTGATTTTATCTCTCTCGAGTTGAAAGTAATTTCGTTCCTCTCTCTCTTTGTCAAGTTCCTCTTTAACTTTAAGGGTAAATTGCTCGAGCTTCTCTCGAGTCATCTCGGAGGTGTCCACTCCATCGATAATTATGGCTGTAAAATACAGTTTTTGATATCATATAGTTATATCCTCACGCCTTCCCACAAGGGTCCCCGAAGGGGTAGGCAAAGGTGTGTAGGTAATTCCCACACACCCACTTTCCGCCAGAGGTATATCAGGTGCCAACGTGACAGATGGCGAGTCCATCGCCGTTACTCAAGCACGACTATACATATACCTTTGAATTTCTTCTCAGACGTATGCAGGTTTCCTCTCGATGTTTTCCTTCACCGTAAAGCTCGTGGTCTGACTAATCATATAGTTATTATTTATTATATTGCTATACGCCATCCGCCAGAGATATATTTTACGTATAGTATTCATATTAATTCATTGCTATATGTTCCTTACAACTATTGCAACATACGACAAAGTAATACATACACCGTGTCCCGTATCGGGTAGGCAGAGAGAATAGACCGCTAGATCAATCTAGTCTCAAACCTAATAAATCTGCCTACCCCTTCGGGGAAACCTTGTGGGAAGGCGTGTAGATATATACATTTAAACATGTATATGCAAAAAGGAGACGGCAAACGGTCTCCCACGCGTAAAGGTACCGTATAGTCAGAAAATAATGTACAACCTCATTGTTAGGTTGTATATCTATTTATTACGTACCTGGTGCCTTTTTCCCACCCTTGCCTCCTCCTTTGGGCGGCTGAAAATGTATTAAAATACTTAATAAAAATTAACCATGATTTGAACTAATACTTATAGTAATATTAAAACTTACCATGATATCGGTTTTAAAATACTACAAAATCGGATATAAATTTGTTGTGTGCTCCTTAAAGTATTCTATCAAAATAAGACTGACGGCGGTGTTGCTATGATACAGCTATACAAATGAATTAGTTGCCATGACAACCTGTGAAGTAAGGCTTAGGTGAGATTAGTGGATAAAAAGTACGTTGTTCAATGTTGGCAGATAAGTATGATAAAACACGGATCAATAATACATACTTATCATCACGCAGATTCCTTCAAGGGGTTCCAGTTCTCTCTCACTATATTCGTACAGATCACTGAGATATTAGCTTTATTTCGTGATTCACTACAGAATCACTGGCCTGCTACATTAAATAATATATTCCAAATAAAGTCTCTTTTGGAAATCAAAGACAAAAATAAAAAAAAACTGCTTCATCTAGAAGCAGCCGTCAATCAAATCGGGAAAAAATTTCACGTGTACCATGTAAATATTACATCATCAATAGAGCTAGTTGTCCCCGTTGTCGTTCCTCGTACCTCAGCCAAGATGTTGGTGGAAGCATTCAAGTCAGTCTTATATGGAAGCGTATTTGTCAGCCTATTCCTGATAGACTATGTCCTGGGTAATGGGTTCGTGGATATGTTCCAGAGGATGTTCTGCAAAATTGCATGCTTCATCAAGAAGGCTGTGAGGGAGGAAGCGAAACAAGTACAAATGGCGGGGACTGAAAACCCTATTAGTTTGCCCGTACTGTTCACTGAAATTCTCGTCCTAACTTTGACTATTGCGGTAAGAATACTAAAGTAACACCTATTCAATATCACAGCGTAAGGAGAGAAAGTAGACTACCAGTCATCTCTAGACTTAAACCACTATCACAAAGCAAGAATATCGTTACCAAAGCGGTGAAAAAAATAAATGAGACTTACGAAACAATAACGTGTTTTAAGCTATTAACCCGCCCCGACTTCGCACGCGGGCAATGTATACATATTATATGTAAAAAAAATATTATGTCTGTGGCTTATCATTTAGGGACATCCTATTGTATAATTTAAGATAAACAAATCCGTAGTACATAATTTGACCTATCTCGTAAGGTTTAGCCAGCGTTTTAAGCATTTAAGCGTGAAAAATATGTTTGTTACGACATCACATTACAAATATTTGAATTTCGGCTTTTCTGTAGTATTACATGAATGTATAATACATATAAACCTTCCTCTTGAATCACTCTATCTTTAGCTGAAAACTGCATTAAAATCCGTTGAATAGTTTGAAAAATCTAAGCGAACAGACATCGGAAGGGACTTAATTTTATACTTTGTAAAGTTGATAATGACGATACTCATATGAAAATTATTATCATATTCAGACAATTACACACGTTCCATCATCATGCGTCACTTATATCTTCATACGTGCTCGCCGGTTTCAAGCACTCTTAGCGATTCCATCCTTGAGTCTAAGATTAGATCTAGGTTAATTTGTGACTTCTGCCTCTTCTTTCAGACACTCACCATTATATATCTGTTTTGTCTCTCTTTCTCGCAGTCTCGAGCACTCTGCATGCTATTTGTTTGTTTGGAGTTCTGCTAGAAGACTGTTTGAAAGTGTTGTTCAAATTATTCTTATTAATATGTCCATGAAAGTGACTTTTAAGCTGTTCTAACCTATGTCCAAACCAACGTAGCATGCCTTTCTTCATCTTTACAATTGCCCCCTCATTCACACCGGTTGTTTTGCGAAACTTTTAATTGCGGATTCTAACTCGCCACATATTTTTCGAAGTGAACGTATACATAAAATTACGCCGAGTTACTCGCACACCTAACCATTACTCTGTCCCAACAGTTTCTAAAGAAATACAAACAATTCCGTGGAAAAGATCGCATTGACGACCTCCTACATGAGAGCAAAGAGGCATTGAGGCAAACCAATGAGTTTTTGGAGAAATGGCGGTTGCGGCGGGTAAATATTGTACTATTCATACTTAAACATTACGCCGATTCATACACGAAGTAGAACGTTATCTGTAGACTTTGAACTCTTTCACTTGATACACATGCAATATCACTTCCCACACACCTAGTCTTCGGAGATATAAAATTTAAGGTGCCAACGTGGCAGATGGCTAGTCCATTGCCATTTCTCAAGCACGACTATACATACGTAATTGAACTTCTTCTCGAACGTATAAAGGCTTCCTCACGGTGTTTTCCTTCACCCTAAAGCTCGAGGTGTGACTACTCACTGTTAAAAAACTCATTGCTACAGTTGGAATTCAAACTTGCAATGTTTGTGTTGCAGTAGACTGTCCAAACCACTCGGCCACGACGGCCATCTGATTTATGTATATAGTTTACTTGTAATAAAGCCGAGTCTCCACGGGGTCGACTGTCAGAGAGAATAGAGTGAGAATAGAGATTCTCTTTCGGTTTATCCACATTCATCAAATACACATTATGCTATTTGTTTTGGATTTCCAACCACTCCCCTAAGGTAGGTAGAATCGCATGATTGATTGAGTCAATCTTAACTTTTAGATAAATTGGCAGGTGCCTACAGAGTATACTTACCTGGACGAAGAGCCACAGGAGATCAAGCCGCTGAAACTCGAGGTGCCAATACTACACATGGCTATTATCGATGTTAGTACAGATATTAAGTTCTAGATGGCGGTAGTGTCCACACGTGGCTAGGGAGATTTCGACCTGCCCTGGCCTATGTAGTGACAGTTTTCCCCAAATAATATTTAAATAAAATTACCAGTCCAGCCCAGCTCCCTTGCTCGCGATCCAGAAATGCCCAAGGCCGAGGTTCGCACCCCACAGGGGGTGCCCTTAGCTGTGTTGCTTAGTACTAAAGTGCCTGGCTGGAGGCCTAGGTCTCGCCATTGACTGGTTAAGTAGCAAAAGTTCCCGGAACTCACGCTACGGACAATACAAAAAGTCCACGTTCATCAGTTCGTTCATACATGTTCTATGTATTTATTGTAGGTATTGTGTAGGTTACATAGCCAGGCTAATAGAATAGAGGAGACTACCCTGTCCATGATTCAATTTTGTAAGCGACCAGTTCTTGAATAAATATTTTGGTGGAACTTCTTTAAATTACAGACTTTGGGCACAACGAGAAGTCAACCGGAAAGGGGAGATGCGGGCGACATGATCAATATAACAGATTCAACACTCCTGTCAGTTACGTCTCTGCTAGAGGATGACCTCGAATCCTTCCAAGAACCAAATAGCGACGAGAGGATGATAGACGAGAGTAAAAATGTCGAGTTTAGGAACCGATATTTGTGGGATGTCATGGAGGAGGATGCTAATAACTTAGAAGATTGAAACTCATTGTGTGTGTTGGAAAAAATAATACTGTCTTATTGATTTGTTGACGATTTTCATATATCATTATAATCATTTCAACTCACACTTGTTTTTATGATTCCCTAGTAGTGAGTTCCCTAGAGTGAGTAGAGAGTAGAGAGTAGAGACTGATGATTGTGGATGACGCAAAAGTGGTTGCGAGAGAGAGTCTTCGTTCTCTACCAATCTCGTGAGGATCTAGGCATGATAATATATATATAGATGATGCAATACCAGGGGCATCACTTTCACTTTACCGACCCTGCAGAAATCTTTTCACACTCTTGAAGAAGTCCATACTGTACTCTCGGGAGAAAACCCGACGGAGAGTTCATTCTACAGCCTGAGCGTTCGTGGAATGAAACTTCTTTGGAACCTCACCTTGCGAGACCTTTGCAGTTCCAAGGTATGTCGATGAATTCCCCGTCGATGGCGAGAGGTGCAGTGGTAGAAGGTAGGCGTAGGGACCATGTTGAATAATTCGTCAGAACACTCCGCTATGCAATCGGTACAACAGGGAGACTTCACTTAAAATGAGATACGGAATATATACGGCTCTTATTTCGTTGAACAGTTTATTCAGCTAAGAATCTATCACTAATTTTATCCCATGTCGTTCAGTTTTTTTTTTGTATTGTCTCTCGTAGCGTGAGTTCCGGGAACTTTTGCTACTTAACCGGTCAATGGCGACACCTAGACCTCCAGCACTTTATTTCTAAGCAACACAGCTAAGGGCACCCCCTGTGGGGTACGAACCTCGGCTTAGGGCGTTGCTGGATCGCGAGCAAGGGAGCTGGGCTGGACTGGTAATTTTATTTAAATATTATTTGGGGGCGACCATGTCGTTCAGCCGCTCTGTCCTGATTAAGTAAGAAACATACAAACTTTTACGCTTATAACATTAGTAGCACATTACCCGCACTCTCCTCTCATCCCGCCTCGTCCTCACTCACTGATCCGGTAATCCCTACAAAGGTTTTGGTCATATTGCACACTTTACGTGTCAAATGCTCATTATAATCACACTATAGAAGCCCAAAGCTCGGCAGATATTAATTCACACGGCATATTTATAGCCAATTTAAGTTTGCAGGCCAATTCACGGAGTTTACTCGGAAATGTATAGTTAAACCGCTATGAGAGCTGCATGTGTGAGTTGGTGAAGGGTCCTTTCTGATTCGCTTTGAACTAGGATTAACAGCAGGGTGTCTCAAATATGATGACATGTAATTAAAATATTAAATACCTTTAATGATTTTTTTGTTGCAAACTAATTTGTGTGATATGGATTTTTTATATCCTTACGCCTTCCCACAAGGGTCCCCGAAGGGGTAGGCAGAGGTGTATACAAGTGTGTCAACATGACCTATGGCGACTCCATTGCCATTTTTCAAGTATAACTAACTATACATACGTCTTTGAATTTCTTCTCGAACGTATGCAGGTTTCCTCTCGACATTTCCCTTCACCGTAAAGCTCGTGGTGTGACTAATCACTGTACTTAAGTTCAGGAGTTCATTGGTACAGTCGGGATTCTAACTTGCGATATTTGTGTTGCAGGCGACTACTTGGAACTACTTCACTACACAACAAAAGCTGTCGTTAAAAGTAAACTAATTCAAAAGGCTTATATAAATTATTATTATAAAACATCAGATTATTTTAATGATGGCCATGCATGGCAATGAATTGCTCCTCTTATACAGAGTTTATATATGTAACTTTAATCTTTTCTACCCCTACGTAAAAGGGAACAAATGTTAAAAAAGCAAACCGGGGAGTTTGTTTCGCCGTTTCTTTTCCTGGCAGGTATTTTTACTTGGTGGTAACTTTAGTTTATATTAATATGTGACGGTCAATAAGTGTTCCCTGTATCCCTTACGTTAAATAAAATATTTTGATTTTTTGATTTTACTCGGCCACCAAGGCTCTCAATTTTTAAGCATAAAAATGATACTAGCTTCTTTAATTAGCTTACAATAGCCGCATAAGTATCGAAAATCACTACATAGTCTGTAATTTGTGGCCAAACTCTACCAAACAATAGTCACGTGTCGATGCAACCATCAACCCTATTCTGTAAGTAATTATAGTATAGTGTGCGACGCGGTCAAACCTACCCCCGCGTGATCGATGGCTTTGTGTGCGATTTTTTGTATAGTGATTTGGGGTCTAATGCAACCCATTGGAGGGATATTAAAGGGCTTATACAAAATAAAATGCAAAACTACTTAACTAATTTATATCCTACTAGTTGTGCCCGCGACTTCGTCCGCGTGGAATTCAACAATAAAATAGTAATAATAAATACCTGGGACGATTCCACACAAATTGACCTAGTCCCAAATTAAGCAAAGCTTGTGGTAACTAGACAACGATATATTTACTTATATAGATAGATACATACTTTAATACATAGGACATCCAAGACTAAGGTACACAAATATTCGTGTTCATCACACTAATATCTGCCCTCAGCGGGATTCGAACCCGCGACCTCAAGTTTCGCAGTCAGGAGCTCTAACCACTAGACCAGACGGTCGTCAAGAAAAAAAATATTGTTCAGTTACTGAAATAAAAGTATGCTATGTCTATGTTATTCCTTATTACATTAGCTGTCTGCCAGTGTAAGTCCCGTCAAAATCGATCCAGCCGTTTCAGAGATTAGCTCGAACTTGTATATGTACCGTTTATTCATCCATATATACATTAGTAAAAAGCGGTTATTTTAATATTATATACAGACACTCAAATTGTATTTTTTTATATATATTCGGGATACTAAAGTTACGTATACTCTTTAAATATACGTGTGATTGAATTTCTGAACAGCTGAATCAATTTTGATGAAATTTTATGTGGACCAGGTTGATGCAAGAATGGCTATAATAGATCTACAATTGATCCCCATAGGTGGCTACGATCGTGTTTCAGGAACTTCAGACTTTTCATCTTAAGTGAAGCTAGGACAGTTATTGTTAGTAAAAAATATTACGAACACTTAGGGTTAAAAAATAGCCGTGTGGTTCCAGTCACCAGCCAAATAAATACTGCACTGTCGAACATCGTCAGCCACCAATGAGTATTCTCAACGAGTTCTGAAATCACACTATGAGCTTCACGAACGAAAACATCATGAGGAAAGCTGCATACACTTAAGAAGAAATTCACAGTCTTATGTCGTCATGCCTGAGAAAGGACTCCTCATCTCATCTTCTCATCATTGTCAACGTAACGTTGACAATTAAATATATCTCCGGCGAAAAATGGGTGAAGTTAATCTTCTGTCTTCTTTCTCCCTTCTTCTTACACCTTTGGGGGCTGTTGTGGGGTGTGGTTGAGGATTACTGTTAATCTAAGCCGTTGGAAAGAAATACATTAATACTTTGACGTTTTTCAGCTTCATGGCGGCAATAATATAAAAATTATCCTCACGCCTTCCCACAAGGGTCCCCGAAGGGGTAGGCAGAGGTGTACGGGTAATACCCACACACCCACTTTCCGTCGGAGGTATATTAGGTGCCAACGTGACAGATGGCGAGTCCATCGCCGTTACTCAAGCACGACTATACATACGCCTTTGAATTTCCTCTCAGACGTATGCAGGTTTCCTCTCGATGTGTTCTTTCACCGTAAAGCTCGTGGTGTGACTAATCACTGTACTTAAGTTCAGAAAAACTCATTGGTACAGTCGGGATTCGAACTTGCGACCTTTGCGTCGCAGGCAACTGCTCGAACCACTCGGCCACCACGGCTTTTTTTATCAATATTATCCAATGATAAATTATAGGAGCTGTCAATTGTGTCTGGTCTTGTAGCTGGAAGATCTCTACAATGGAAACCTGATAAGACTGTTGCTGTCTGTCGCCTGGTGCTGTGTTAGCTTTCTGCCTATGTATTACATTAAACATTTTAATCTATTATAGGTAATACCCACACACCCACTTTCCGCCAGAGGTATATTAGGTGCCAACGTGACAGATGGCGAGTCCATCGCCGTTACTCAAGCACGACTATACATACGCCTTTTGAATTTCTTCTCAGACGTATGCAGGTTTCCTCTCGATGTTTTCCTTTACCATAAAGCTCGTGGTGTGACTATTATAATATATATTTCTACGGAATCGAACCCGCGACATCAAGTTTCGCAGACAAGAGCTTTAACCACTAGACTAGACGACTGTCGAATTAATACTCTTTGTCTAAGAGACGACGACATCCGCAGTCGTTATCTGTGGCGTTCAGCATATGAGTTTGCCTCTTATTGCTTCTGCCTACTTTCGCGGGGATCTTTATGAAAAGCCGCAAAAAGCTTTTCCAAATTTTCCAAACTATCTGGATCAAATCGACCGGACTTTCAAGGACGGGAACGTCAAGAGTACTCGAAACCGACGAGCATGTATGAAGAGACTACTGAATGTGGACGAAGCGAAAGAGGTATGTAAGTCTAGAGAGAACTGGCGCTCTATACTCGCTGCCTACCCCGTTAGGGACTCGGCGTGATGATATGTATGTTTAGTAATAATCGCAATACGTATTATATAAATAAATTTCCGAGCCTTACTATTAGCCATTGTACTTTTTATTTCACTAAATAATACACTTTTAAATACTGAATCACAAAACCAAATGTACCAGGCATGCATGATCACCCAGGCGATCCATTTATCACTGATCGTTTTTGTCCCTTTCTATTCAATACTTTTTGTGCGAAAGATTAAATTTCGCGCGTCTCGTTCGAGGTCCAGATCATTAATACGACCAGCACCATTATTAAAAGACCTACCCACCCTTTCGTTTCTTGAGTTTCGAGGGGTCGAGTTAAAATTGTCTGTTCGTCCCCATCTTGTCATTGACTTTTTTATTTTTTTAACGCGTCTGGTTTCTGTTGCGTTGATTATGATTTTTGGGGCTTTGGAATTACTGAGAATGGTTGAATTTGATGACGGGTTCCATGGTGACACAAATAAAGTTTATAATTATTTTTTAAATATCTTTTATATTTATATAAATTAAGTGTCACGTTGTTTGTCCACGATGGAGGCTGCCTAGCCGTGAGGAACTCTCTAGACTTACAGAAGACTCTTTCTAAATTCACACATTTATTTTTTATATTTGGATATTGTAAGTGAAGCTTACTACAATAATAGTGAAAACTGCTTCAAAATCGATAGTTTCTGAGATTAGCGTACAAAAACAAAGACATACAGACAAAAATTCTAACAATCAGTGTTTTGGGTGTTTTTTGCGTTGATAAAGGTCCCAATAATATTTTTTCTCATATTTCTTCGATGTACAGACAGCGGTGCGTTACATTTTTATTATATCTATATATAGATTAATATTTTCTATACCTTCTCGTAATCACAAAACATTTTCGAATATCAATGATTTAGTACATAATGGTTTGTTTGCTAAGATAACAACGTTTATCAATCCCCAATTTGCTATTTACTAAGCGTAGCCTAAACACGAAATTACATGTAATCAACACCTCATAAATATATCGGCCACGTGACCACCAAACTTAACAATACAAGATAAATTGCTCAAAAAATCATCACCGAAATTCCCGCCCAGAACATTTTACAACTACCTACATACATTATACTCTATTATTTGTACTAAGCCAATCATACTTTCCATACAATCAAATTGCTTGATGCTAACAGCAAGCTTATGCATTTAATTTCAGTCTTATACAACTCTAATACAGACCATTATTGTTAAACGCAAACGAAAAACAAAACACAATTCGTTAGGAAACACAAATTCAAAATTCAAATGATTGAAATAATGACTGTTAATACGACCCTTTTTAAGAGGTCTCCCGTATTATTATCATTTCTTTAAACTTGAGATCAATGCTCGTTGGTTTTCTATTCCAAAATGGCGTCGCAACTAGCGGCCACGTGTTAGTCACGTGACCGGTAAGGAAAGCAAACGCGTCGGTTCGGAATAACATGGTAAATGCCGTCATTAGGGATTTGGTCGTGTTTTTTTGTGATCATTGTTTGTTGAGATAGGATTACTAATAGATAGGGGTATTTTTTTGGCCAAAATATCTAACTATGTCATGTCAAATGTGTCTATGTATGTAAAATATGTCAGAGGAAGTATGTCAGAGGAAGTATGAAAATAGCTTGAATGCAGTCGAGATGCGATCTCTTCGAAAAATGTGCGGCGTAACGATATTAGATCGAATCCGCAATGAAGAGATTCGCAAATCAACTGGCGTGAATGAGGGCGTGATTGTAAAGATGAAGCAAGGCATGTTACGTTGGTTTGGACACATAGAAAGGATGAGTGAAGAAAGATTGACGAAACAGATATACAAAGCAAAGTGTGTGCAAGAAGAGGTAGAGGAAGGCCACGTTCCAACTACCTGTATCAAATAGATCGGACTCTGAAGGACGGGAACATTAAGAGTACTCGAAACCGACGAGCCTGTATGAAGAGACTGATGAATGTGGACGAAGCGAAAGAGGTATGTAAGTCTAGAGAGAACTGGCGCTCTATACTCTCTGCCTACCCCGTTAGGGACTTGGCGTGATGATATGTAAATATCTAACTCTGAACGAAAGCATTCAAAATACGTTATATTCAAACAAAATGACAATAAGACGCAAAATATCTCGATTTTTTGTCGGTTACGTTGTCTCAGAAAATAGAATAATTGCTCAAATATATGATAGGGCACAGTGAAACGAAGATAATAAAAAAGAGGGTACAATTATTTATTTTGTGTGTGTATTGAGGAAAACACCCTCAACTTCTAGAAGACAACCGTTCTATTTTCTGAAATATTCCGTATAATTATGAAAAAAGTAAATACTCCATTTATTAGTATTAATGAGAAGAGCTTTAACTTAGCTTAGCGTTATTATATTAAGCATGTTTGTCATTACAAGCAAGCAAGTATTCAGTTACATGCTCTCTTTAAGCTCCTTTTCTAAAGGGCTTGGTTTTACTCAACACTTACTTATATTTTAAATAGTAGTATTTTTTAACTTCTCTAAACGGTCAAGTGCCAAACTTTTTTTTTTTTTGCATTTTTGGATGGTTTACGAACACATACAGAAAGACAGTGTTGGAGAGATACGTTAGGCGTTGGGGGTTTAGACCAGCCCCCCAATCTGCTGGCTTACTGTGTAGATGAAGACCACCCCTTATTTTTTATTTACCACACTTATTTTTTATATTTTCAAAGCCAACACGAAAAACAGTAGAATAATGACAGTATCTAGGCAACAAACAACCTCAACGAGCCGGCGGACAAGGGCCAGTGTCATTTGAGCATCTCATGATCATATCGATAGGTTGCACCGCTCGCTACCAGGTTAAATTTGCACCGAAAATTTTTGAATATCTTTCAAACTTTTTGTAAAAATTTGAATTTTGAATTTTGAATTTTTTTGAAATTCAAAGTTTGAATTGTACTACAGACTGTGCCAACGATAATAATAACATTGGTTAAATCTCAATTATTAATTATGTAAAACCACTAAAGCAAAAAGGACGCGAAAAGCGGTTATCGTCACTTGCAACACAAAGAAAATCTTTGAAAGACCCTTTTTTGTGTGAAAATTCTTTTCAAACTTTTTTGAAAAACGATTCATCGATGACTATTAAACAGATATTATAATAATTACTGTAATAATGTCTATTCAATATAAAACTATTTATTGGATAGACATTATGCTCATATTTTTTTCCCACAGATAGTGACTATGTGGAAATTATTAATTTTTAGCGCCACGTGTCCCAAAATTGGCCCCTTATCCCCTTGTTAAATATACAATGAAGATTCACCTCAGATTTACGGTTAATTTAATTATATTGTGAGGTGATCCGATATTAGTTTATAATCAGGTTTACAAAATGCCAAACAGCCATACGGCCCAGGTTTTCCCTGGAGAGTACAACATGGAGTTCTTCAAGAAGGGTGTGAAACGATTCCTGCAGGGTCGGCAACGCGCGAGTGATACCCCTGGTGTTGCAAGCGTCCATAGGCGGCGGTAACCGCTTACCATCAGGCGGACCGCATGCATGTTTGCCACCCAAGTGGTATAAAAAAAAATCTGATGGGAAGCGGTTACCGCAGCCTTAGGCTCAGCTTAGGCAGCCGTAGGGTCACGATACCGAAGTATTACTTGCGCGTTGCTACTCTGTGCTAGAAGAGATACTGTGTTACTGTGTTGGCAGCATAATGGGACTAATCCCTCTGATGCCAACACAACATATAAATCCCCCCCCAAGTTCGAATCCCGATGATACCAATGAGTTTTTCTCAACTTAAGAACAGTGATAAGCTCTACCACGCACCACGAGCTCTATGGTGAAGGAAAACATCGAGAGGAAACCTGCATACATCTGAGAAGCAATTCAAAATGTATAGTCGTGCTTGAGTAACGGCGATGGACTCGCCATCTGTCACGGCAACCTAATATATTTCTGGCGGAAAGTCGGTGTGTGGGTACTACCCTCTGCCTACTCGGGGACCCTTGTGGGAAGCATGAGGCATAGAATTATGCAACTGTTGACAGTCAGCATTAAAGCAAATGTTGTTATACCGGAATATAATTCTAAATTAATTCAGTTGTATTAATTAAAATGTGTATACGCATGTGGTATCTGCGTATAGGTGACATTGTACAGAATAAGTTATAGATACCTATATGAAGCACTCCATCGAGACATTAGCATTGATATTGAATGTCCAGCTACCCACCATACGTAGGTAGATGCCGCGCGCCCACAATCAAAGGATAATTTTACAACACAAAGAGCAAACATTGCAGAAGCGATTAGTTTAAATTATTACCTAATGTAAGTCTAGAGAGATCTGGCGATCGCCGCTCTCTGCCTACCTCGTGAGGGCCTTGATGATATGCATGCAGTATCTAATATCTTATGTATTAATCCAGGCCAATAATTATTATTTATTATTATTATTCCCACGGAACAATTTAACCAATTCACGATTTCATTTTTGTTTTGTAATTCTTCAAGTCTTTCCACAACGATCCCAGAAGGGGTAGGCAGGAGCCCACATTTCGCCGGAGATATGTTCAGTGCTAACGTGCCAAATGTCCATCGCGAGTCCATCGCCGTTTCAAAAGGACGACTACACATACGTCTTGGAATTTCTTCTTCAACGTATGCAAGTTTCCTATTTCCTCCTTCACTGTAAAGCTCGTGGTGGGATTAATCACAGTTGTTAAATAAAAAAAAACTATATAATTTAAATATTTTGGCCTCGAACTATCAATCTTTATTTCGCAGTACTTCGAATCGATCGAATACCTTGGTCTCCAGGCCTCCTACCAATAGTTTCACTTCTGAATTTTAATCTTTGCCACCATCACGAATATTATTAAGGCTTCCCATTTGCAGCGCTGCCTATATAAGTGATATTAGACTGGACCGTAAACGTCATGATTGATTCCGATGATTTAGATCGTTGACGACACGCCATGGAAATTGGTGTTAGATAATGGATTGAGTCTATGTATGGAACATTGTCAGGTTATGTTTGGGACAGATAATAGTCAACGTAGGCATACAATTTTAACTCTTATGGCAGTGTTCTGAGGAGTTGACTAGCCGTGCCCCGCAGTTAAATATGTCTACATACGTTTTGAATTGCTGCTCAGACGTATGCAGGCTTCCTCACGATGTTTGTCTTCACCGCTCGTGGTGTGACTAATCACTGTACTTAAATTCATAAAAACTCATTGGTACAGTCGGGATTCAAACTTGCAATCATTGTGTTGCTCTACTACTTGAACCACTCCGCCACCACGGCTTCTAAGTAGTACCTAGTACAATATTAAACTAGACGCTTTTATCACCTGGGTTATCGCTCGCGCATTGCCGACCATGGACAAATCTTTTCATAACCTGCTTGAAGAACTATTGGCTGTACTTCTGGGCTTTTCTCTTATAATTACTAGATTATACCTGGTGATTATTATCACAATATAATCACCAGAAATGAGCTCATAACGAAAACAGACATGAGACAAACGTGTAACCATTCGTACTACACAACACATACCATGTAACCCAATATGACACGGTTTGTCACAACCCCTTCGTTTTACTTTGGTTTATTCTGCAACGGATTCGAACATAATTTTTTTATATACATATCATAATGTTAAATTGTCGTGAAATTCAATTTCATTAACAAAATCCGATGTGTTAATCCAGATTAAAATTTGCTGTACATATTATTATATTAATTTGTAATAATGTATACTTGTCTATAATTGTATCTAATTCTGTTCAGCAGTTTTTGCGTGAATGGACAACATCCTCACGATTTTTTGTATTGTTTATAGTTTTTTTAAAGCTATATAAATTTACTTATTTATTTAAAATTATGTTATTAAATATAACGTAATTCTAATAATGTATAATATAAATAAATTAAGACACATAACTCCTAAATTGCCTTCTTGTCACCAGAGACCTCGATTAAACGACGTTTTACCCCTTTGCAGCAGGTGAGCGTCAGGCCCCTGTGGTTTCAAGCTCTCAACGGCATGGGCCGGAGGTTTATAGTTTAGTACTACGTATAATATGTGCATTATATGCAAAATATATTTCTATTAAAAAAAATCTAAATAATTTTTAAAATTATCTCATGTTTTTTAAATTTTGTAATACATTTTTGGTATATTTGGAAGTGGGTAAAGAATAACCCTATATTAAACCAATCCTCGCTAGTCGGTTCTGGAATCAAAAAAGCAATATGTAACAAATTTGTTTTTCAATTTGGTACCAATTTTGCATACGGAGCCGACCCCGCGATGGTGTTATGTGGCCAAATAAAACACGCTATTGCGGTTTTTACGATGCGCAAATATTTTTTTCTTTCTATTCCTCCTTTTTATTGGTCGCGAGGTGGGAATGAAAAGAGGGTTTTGATGTAATAACAAGGATTTTTGTCGCCGAAATTTGCTAATATCTAGCAAGGCGAGAATTGATTATACTAACAAAGTTATATGTATATAGCATTACCTACATATTACTCATTTGTTATTTTTTTATTATAATATTTATATATTATTATATAAATAATATATATAAGGCGTATGTATAGTCGTGCTTGAGTAACGGCGATGGACTCGCCATCTGTCACGTTGGCACCTAATATACCTCTGGCGGTAAGTTGGTGTGTGGGTATTACATATGTGGGTATTATATATATTTTACATATACATATATATATTTATTATATAAAAAACAGAACGATTTAGATATACTATACAATTGTTTCATGATGAAGCTGCTAATGCAGACAAGGTACCATACAACTAATAAAAAAGTATACACCTAACTACCTAAATCGAATTCATGGAACACGGTACATAGTAGGCAGTGACAGTAAAGCGCCTCTCATTTGTTTCATCCACCTTCATCATTCTGCAAGTAGATCTCGGTATATACAGTTTTTCTGGAGTAAAAGTATAAATCATCTCTCGCAAACGACGGGGAATTCATCCCCAAATCTTGCAACCAAACTCCAAAGAAGTTTCCTTCCGTAAACGCTCAGGCTGTGGAGTTAACTCACCGTTGAGATTCTCCCTGGATAGTGGAGTTCTTCACGAAGGTGAACAATGCCGGTCATGTCGGCAGTGCGAAATTGTTATCTTTAGTGTTGCAAGCTCCATGAGCGGACCGCAATATTTGTCACCTTAGTGAGATGAAAAAAACACCCCAAAATAATCCGTAACTATAATAACAGCACAAATAAACAGATATTGAAATGATGTGATCGATGATTGTGGCCTTGTCTATATGCAAATGTCCCGCAGTTGCGAATAAAAATTTGAATTTCAAATAAAACTTCCAACTACATATTTGTATATATTTTCGATACACCGCGACGTAATAATAGAGAATATTGCAATTTTGTATGCACAAAAATAATTTTGCAGTGAGCCGATGGGATTTTAGATGGCCGTCAATCATTGTTGTGAGACGAGAAAATGATTGAACTTTATCTTTGGGGTTCAGCAGTTCAATCAATCAGTTGGGATATGAATACCACAGTGTTGTATAATTCTTGGCGATACTATTGTTATACATGTCGACGGTAAACTTTGATGTTAATTGATTATATAGTCAAATTATCGGGTGAATAATGATAAAAATATTGATAATACTGTAGTCACAATGACGATAGATGGCGTTAACAACGTTAGAAGCGATTCTTAGAACGCGCTATAAAGCTAGAGTATCGCTCTGGATATGTGATTACCTATTACGTAACTTTTTACCAGTGCAGTCCAGCTCCTTAGCTCGCGAACCAGTAATGTTTTAGGCCGAGGTACACACCTCACAGGATGCCTGGGTGGAGGGCTTGGTCTCACCATTGTTCTGTAAGTTGGCAAAAGCTACGAGAGGCAAATAATATATGTCTTCACACCTTCTTACAAGGGTCCCCGAAATGGTAGGTAAAGATGTCATATGATTTTACCAACGTGCCAGATGGCGAAACCATCGACGTCTCTCAAGCTCCACAATACATCTTTGTATTTCTACTCAAACATAAATGTGCAGGTTTCCTCTTGATATCCTTCACCGTAAAATGTGATCACTGAACAAAAGTTCAAATGGATGGAAAAGTTGAGAAAAAAGCAATTTGGATTAGAACTTAAAATAAAAATAAAATCTGTGCGATATTAATTGTTGGTCTCCAGTCCCAACTACTCGAACTTCTCGGCCAGGGCTCTTATTCACATTCCCACAATTAATATTCACGATTAAACAGATAAATGTAAAATTATATTTGTCAAACGATCCTTTGCTATTAAAATATTATGCACACTCACATATTTCCAGAGGAAATTCTTAAGCCCTCACGGTTATTTAGAAATAGACACATGGTGTGCCTAATCTACAAATTGAATTTAATCGACTCCCCTTTGAATTGATACCTGCTGGGTTTTGTACAAAAACACAACTTTTCCCACGCTGCGAAGTACCGGCCTGCGCTAAGCCAGTAGCATCAATCCAACCCTAAAATTGCATTTGAATAGTAAGCATCACGCCGAGTCCCTAACGGGGTAGGCAGAGAGTAAAGAGCGCCAGTTCTCTCTAGACTTCGTCTACATTCATCAGTGTCCTCATATCGACGAGTATTTATGAAGCAGCACGAGTACTCGTGGCTCCCGTCCTTGAGCGTCCGATCGATTGGATCTAGGTAGTTGGAACGTGGCCTTCCTCTGCCTCTTCTTGCACACACTTTTGCTTTGTATATCTGTTTCGTCAATCTTTCTCCACTCATCCTTTTTATATGTCCAAACCAACGTAACATGCCTTTCTTCATCTTTACAACCCCTCCCTCATTCACGCCAGTTGATTTGCGAATGTCTTAATTGCGGTTTCGATCTATGATCCGCAATGAAGCCTTTGATTTCCATCTTAAACGTATTTTTCTCAATGTTCTTTTTCAACGTAAAACTTGCAAAAAATATACCAGATTTAAATTTACTTTACAGTCTTTCTTGTTTATACAAACGCAAAGGTTGTTAATACTGTTTCCAGCTATAAAGCCATTTAAGTTGAATCTAAGCGAAATATATCAACTTAAACTGATGACATTATCCGAGCTGTAACTTATCCGGATAATGTTTTTCTAAGTTGGAAAAGCGATCTAACTTAGATGGATAGTGCTCAGACAACATATGAGATACTAAGTTCAAGTTATGTTAAACTTACTTGTATGTGTACAATTTTGTGAAATGTGTCATTTTTATAAGCTTCCATTTGGCAAACAGTTTAAGAATGAAATACAAGTTTTATTCATAAAAAAGTATATTTTAAAATAAAAATAATAATATTTAAAACAGATAATAATTTGGCAGTTGATCTCAAATTAATAATAATTACAAAATAATAGAATAAACAACTTACTTAAGTCAATTGGTATGACTTTTTTAAAAAGCTACAGTGAAAAAGCTATAAAACTAAAGACATTATCGAAAATAAATCATATTTTGTAAAAAAAATATTAGCTAAAATATACAGGCCATTTTATTAATTCTTAAGTGTTAATCACACATTTTTACTAAAAAACATTTTATTTACTTACAAAAAAATGTTTTGTTAAAAAATGGAACGATACTAAAAATATTCGGCAAATATCTTAAATCTACGAGTAGTTGTTACAATTTTATTGCTTAGTATTTCAAATATTCTAATTGATTTAATTTAAATGTCATAGGGCAAGCAATAAAGTCATGTTATTTTACTAGAATATTCAAATAATCTCACGAGACCATAGTGACACATTTAAAAGTATATCACAGTGAGTCCCTTAGGGGTAGGCAAATATTAGTTGGCCAGTTCTCTTTATGACTCACACACCGCTTCATCAGTCTTTTCATACACGGCCGTCGATTTCGAGTACTCTTGACGACCCATTCGAAGTAAAAACAATATCTAGTACTTTCATTATTTGAATTTTCTATAAAAATAAGTTGCTATTTTTTAACACAAGCATTATTATGGAATCACAATGTTTTCTACTGATTAAATATCCTTATAAAGATGGTTATGCATACCAATTTTAATTTATGTACAGAACTCTTAAATGCGGGTTTTTTTGTCTGCATATTTTTTGCTAATATTTATATGAATAATATATTTGAATTATTTTTGTATATTTGATTTTAGAACAAAAAATGGTGTTAAATTTACTGGATTCATTAATGTGAAATTCACGAATGAGTTGGTGAATGTGTTTTCCACCCTTTGCGTCTGAAAAGGTTGGTTGGATTTGTATTTACGAAATTTAGGAAAAATATATGAATACACCTGAAGTAGGTAAAACCGCAGGGCAAGTCGAGTATTTTACAACAACGGAAATAAAGACCAATATATGTTACGTGGACTGAATTATTTTTTTCAAAATTTATTATTTTTTTAAATATTAACAAATAATTTGCAAAATCTTTTTTAATCAGCAATTAAGAGTTTCCAAGAGATCATTAGGAAAACTTCTTTTTTTATTTTAATCATCTCCTTAAACTAATACATATCACATTTGAACACATCCTTCCGTAAATTTCGGCTAAATAAAAAGTTAAGATGGATTTATCAATCAATCATATTTTTGCTCCCGTTACTTTTGTTCCCATTTATCAGCTTTTAGCAACAATTGGTATTCGCAAGATTAAAAGGTTAAAAAAAAGTTAGAATGTTAGTATGTAATGTGTACTGCTAACATTCTTATTGGCCGTCTGGTCTAGCAGAGCTCCTAAGTGCTAACTGCGAAGCTTGAGATCGCGGGTTCGATTTCCGCTGAGGGCAGATTCATGTGATGAACACAAGTATTTGTACCTTAGTCTTGGATTTTCTATTTTTTTTTTATGTATGTATATATCTCTATATATTAGTATGAATATCGTTGTCTAGTTAACATAATACAAGCTTTGCTTTTGGGACTAGGTAAATTCGAGTAGAATTGTTGCAAAGTAATAGGTATTTTATTAGTTGTTTCAAAAATATTAATTGAAAAGAAGATCTTTTTAGTGCCACCAAAATTCGCCAAAGAGCCTGTAATTGGGCGTAAAAGCATTTGCTGGCTATGTAAAAAACATAAAAACGGATCAAGTCCCGTCAAATCCTCTAGTGACCAGCTGGCTGGAGCAACTCGCTCAGAGAATCAGTATTGCTATCCAGTATGGAAATGCTGCTGGTCTTCTTTACATGTGGTTGCGAGATAACAATTTGGGTCAAATATTTATCTGTAACTAAAGATTTAATTTTCTTATAAAGAAAATAATTTAGATTGTAAATATCGTCAATGTTTACTAATATGATGAAAAAACAGTTTGTATGTTTGAGCGCGCTAATGTCAGGGAACACTAATGTGATTTTTAAGAATAATTTTATAGGCGAAATATTATCGTGCTACCCTCTAAGGGAGCGGAGCAGTAATTTCTTTTGTAATTTTTTCAACTGTATTTTTCTTGTGTAGAAATGGAAACAAAAAAACCGGTAACAAATTGATCTCCAATCCATACAGCCTCGTTTACCTTACGCTTATGAATAAGACAGCTAGCTCAAAACTATTTTACTATATACAAAAATATTTTCTTAGAAGCATACAATATGTACAGGCCATTGTTTTCACAACTTTCACCTTTATGTATAACTGCAAACAAAGCATAGTTTGCTTAAAATTTGGTTTTACTTTACATATTCTGTATTTTGGCATTGAAGCACTGTCAAAAACCAATCGGACTATTTCCGGATATATCCGGAGTCCGGAATAATGTGCTGTATATTTTGGTTGCACGTGTCGTAGTTTGAATACATTAATTGAATTTCAAAATGGTATAATATTTATTAATTAAATTATTTCTTTAACTTATTATAACAAATTGATTCAAAAGCAGTAATGGCAGGACATATCAATCACCATAATTAACTTTTATACAATATAATCAATCTTGATAATACATTTACCTTCGATAAAGTATATATTCCATAGCGGTACGATCCACAGTCAAAAAGTTTAATGCTAAAATATTTTCTAAAATAGATTTTTTAAAATAGAAAGAAAAAATAATTAAATGAGATCAATCGGTGATAATTTTAGGCTGCTCTCTTTGGAACAATTTTATGGAAAACGGACTCTATTTCGATCTATATAAAAACTATTTTAAATTATTTCGACACTCTTTCGCCCATCATTCAGTAGTTTGCCAAACACTGACATTATATAATATTTCATATTTTTTTGTATAAATATTATCATGGACACCAAAAGCGGAATGTAAATTGACATAATGGCTTCAATGTTTTTTATAATTAAAATATCTTCAAAACTATTGTGGATAGTTCAATAAAATTGTACTATTCATTTCAATTGTTCAATAAAATTGTACTATCCATGTTTATGTCAAGAAAAACATTATTATTTTAAAATTTGAACATATTACATTACGTTATAAAACTGTTCAATATCAAGTTTCAAACCACGTGAATAATTTACATAATACAATTTTATATGTACTTACGTACGAGTATGTGCGTTTGACGAATCTTACAAAAATCACAGTTTTTTCAACACAAAACTGTGTGTGTATACCGTCTAATATAATATTATACAAAATCGGTAAAAAAAACACAAAATCTCGAAGCGTTTTCTGAAAAATAACCCTTCAGTTATAGTTCTTACGCTTCATTTTCGCTCCTACACTTAGATTCTTCAAATTCATCGTTTATTGGAGAAGAATTTCCATCCAAGCATGAACAGGACTGCCGTACAGATGGACCCTGAGATCCTGTCGGGAATCATCGAGGCGAGAAGTGAGCTCTGGGACGATGTCTTTTCTGTCTGTGCATCTTGAATAGCTGCGTCGATCTGTAAATAATACATTGGTTTTATTATTCTAATAATATAATAATTGCGAAATTATGTGAGGAGTGTTGTTCCACTTTCTGTTTGCTTCTGAAAAAATATGTTGTATTCTTGAAAAAATCTTGAAAAATTACTAGTGAAGTAAAGATTTTAACACTTTCCGCCAGAGGTATATTAGGTGCCAACGTGACAGATGGCGAGTCCAACGCCGTTACTCAAGCACGACTATACATACGACTTTGAATTTCTTCTCAGACGTATGCAGGTTTCCTCTCGATGTTTTCCTTCACCGTAAAGCTCGTGGTGTGACTAATCACTGTACTTAAGTTCAGAAAAACTAACCGGTACTGTCGGGATTCGAACTTGCGACCTTTGCGTCGCAGGCAACTGCTCGAACCACTCGGCCACCACGGCTTATTTTATAGGTACATATTTAAAACAAAACCTTAATTTTTCCAATATTTATTGAATATTATATTATATAACCACGAACACACCGTAGACTTAATCCTTAAAATCAATTCATGTGTGGTTTAATGAACGTGTGGTTTAATTTAAAATTGTGTAAAACTGTAAAATTAAGATAATAATAAATTCCACTAGATGAAAACTAAAAGCAGTACGAATAATAAACTTAGCATGCCAATAAAGACTATAAACACTCGAAGCTTTAAGATATTGTAGCTAAGCGCTGTACTTGGGAGCACTTTTTATAGATATTAATAAAGCAATGCCATCGTAAAGCGTACGATACGTTAGTATTGAGCGTTGTTTGCCCAGACGATACGACTTCGTAACGACTCACGACATGGCTCCGACAAAATATATTACATACATAATTATGTGATGGCCCGAGCCTCTCACTGGGTAGGCAGAGACAGTAAAAAGCCACCATCCAACCAGCTCTCTCCAGGCTTAAATACCTCTTTCGTTGCGGCCACATTCATCAGTCCCTTTATACATACTCGCAGGTTTTGAGTACTCTTGAAGTTCCTATAGTTGGAACGTGGTCTTCCTACTACTCTTGCCCACACATTCGCATTGTATATCTGTTTCGTTAACCAATATATCTATATATACAAATACTGTTATTTGAATTTAATGAATAAATCTAGAGGGAACTGGGGCTCTATTCTCTCTGTCTATCCAGTTCGGGATTCGGCGTGATGATATGTATGTAATTATTTCAGTTGCCAGTGTTGAAAAATATTAATATTTATTGCATTGTCAGACATTATAAATTATCCATTACAACATTGGAATATCTAACTACCCTGTAAAGGCACAGCAATGAGAGGTAACTATTTCTAGTATATTCAGTAAATATCCTGAAGGGACACTTTCTTTTATGCTATACGATTTTTCAGTCGTACAGTTTCAAATCACACGTAGTAATTCAAGTGAGTGATACACTTCACTGTTTTATTGTAAGTATAATTTCGAATGGTATTTTTATTGTATGGGGTCGAAACAATGCATGTTATGGCCACATTAAACTTCTCTCCGATATCCGCGCGATACTTAGGTGTACCCATTATGTGAGATTACTCCTTGTATTGTATGGAAAAAGTACCTAACATTATGACCTCCGATGTAAACTGCTACTACTTAAAAAAATACTGAGTCAACCATGTTACAATGTTCCTACATATTTTACTAATATTATATAGGCAAAAGTTTGTATATATAAGCTATAACATATATTTTATTTTTTTTTGCAGAAAATAACATACATACATACATATCATCACGCCAAGTCCCTAACGGGGTAGGCAGAGAGTATAGAGCGCCAGTTCTCTCTAGACTTACATACCTCTTTCGCTTCGTCCACATTCATCAGTCTCTTCATACATGCTCGTCGGTTTCGAGTACTCTAACGTTCCCGTCCTTCAGAGTCCGATCTATTTGATCCAGGTAGTTGGAACGTGGCCTTCCTCTGCCTCTTCTTGCACACACTTTTGCTTTGTATATCTGTTTCGTCAATCTTTCTTCACTCATCCTTTCTATGTGTCCAAACCAACGTAACATGCCTTTCTTCATCTTTACAATCACGCCCCCATTCACGCCAGTTGATTTGCGAATCTCTTCATTGCGGATTCGATCTAATATCGTTACGCCGCACATTTTTCGAAGAGATCGCATCTCGACTGCATTCAAGCTATTTTCATACTTCCTCTGACATACCCAGGATTCGCTGCCATACAATAAGGTAGGTACCAATATCGCGTTGTGGACAGCAACTCGAGCATTCTTGCTCAGACTTTTACTGCCCATCAACGCCGACATGGCTCCATTCACCTTATTTCCGGCAGTTATCCTTCTTTCAATATCTTTTCATACTTTCCATCTCGTGTGAACATGCTTCCAAGATATACAAATTCATTCACTTGCTCTAGAATTTGCCCATTTACCGATATAGCACACTCGGTCACTTGTTCATCTCTTTCGAATACCAGAACCTTAGTCTTGCCAGCGCTTAGGCGCAGCCCTTCTTTTCACATTCTTCTTTCATTATGGTAACTAGTGACTGCAGTTCGCCCTCTGATGACGCCAGTAAAACCGCGTCATCGGCGTATAATAGGCAGTTGACCACTAAGTTTCCCATTTTCACTCCACATCCGTTCGTTCTTAGTGCTCTCAGACAGTTATCTAGATATATAATGAACAGCCAGGCAGACATGATACACCCTTGTTTGACCCCCGACTTCACATCAAACCAGGGTGACATCTCACCATTAACCCTAACGCACGCCCCGCTATCACTATAGAGTGATTTCACGGCATGCAGTAGGGAACTGCTCACTCCATATCCAGGCAACACGTCCCAGAGTTCCTTTCGTACGACTCTATCAAATGCCTTCTCCAAGTCGACGAAAGCGCAGAAACCCTTTGGTTAATATCCAAAAACTTTTCCGCGATTCCGCGAAGCGAGAAGGTTTGATCCATACATCCTCTTCCTGGTCTAAATCCACCTTGGGATTCCCAGAGAAACCTTTCGGATCGCTCTTGCATTCTTATCGTCAGGATCTTCGTATACACTTTACTAGCTAAGCTGACCAAGCTGATGGCTCTGTAGTTTGAGCAGTCCAATCGTGATCCCTTTCCTTTATAGAAAGGCACGATGACTGCTCGCCTCCAGTCGTCCGGAACATCACCCTTTTCCCAGCAAAGATTGCATAGCAAATAGATGACGTCCCAGACCGCTGGTCCACCGTACTTGATCATCTCAGCCGTAATCCCATCTATTCCCGCAGCTTTTCCACATTTCAGACTTCTTATCGCACTTACAATCTCTCCCATACTTATTTTATCCGCTATAGGATCCTCGACAGATTCTGTTGGAGGCAGCTCTGTGAGTAGATCAGCGGCATCATCATCATACATATCTTTGTAAAATTCACTCCATCGCCTGAGGACGTCTGTTTTGTCAGTCAGTATGTTATTGTCCTTCGAGAAAATCACATTCATCCTACTACTAGCTGTAACACAATTTCTGGACTTCTTAACTTCCCTCCAAAAAAGTTTTGCATTGTCCTTGAAATTCTGTGACAGTTTTTCGTCTACAGTCATTTGGAACCTCTCACGCTTCTGAGCTATTATCTCTTTCGTACGATTTTTTTGCAGGCGGTATTTTTCTTTCATCTTTTCTTTCATACTCTCACTTGAGCTGGACATAGCCAAAATGTCTTGCCTTGCATCCTTCTTCTTTTTAACTTCTTCTTTCACTTCATCATCCCACCAACCATCGCCATTTTTGGTTGTCCGCCCTTTCGAAATGCCACAAACCTCTTTCGCGGCGCATAATATGCTGGACTTAAGGAACTGCCAACAAACATCGACACTCTCAAACACATCTTTCGGTGGACAGGCTAGCTGTTCAGATACCCTTTCTTGATATCTGTCTCTAATAGCCGCATCTTGAAGCCTCCAGCTTTTGATGCGGATGCAGAAAATAAGGACCGGAATATTAAAGGGGGCTATACAAATAGGTATATATCATCACGCCGACTCCCTCACCGGCTTGACAGGGAGAGTAGAGAGCCAGTTCTCTCTAGACTTATTGCGGTTAATTAAAAATAATTTTAATTTTTAATTAACCGCAATAAGATAAAAAAAGAACCGTGATTTGAAAATATTAAAAACAAAATATAAAAATAACCGTAATAAGTCTAGAGAGAACTAAATATTTAAAACAAAAATTCTATAGAAAAAATATATTTTTATTTAAAATATACTTTCAGCAGGCACTAGGCTTTGTCTGCATTAATCACCTTTGTTTCAAAGCACATGAAATAAACTAACTAACAAGTAAAACGTCTTTGCACATTGTAAAATCTATAAATATTCAGAATAGTGTCTATAAACGGCGAATGGCTTAAATAAAAGACTTTTATTCGCGTCAATGCAATTTTATATCAACTTATCTCTATTGCGTTGCTATAAAACGTATCGCTCTGGATAGCATTCCTAATGGTGTAGTAATTTATATTGTTTATACATATTAAATAAAACTACTAAATACATCGGTATTTATTAGCTTTTTTTTGTTATAAATATTTTTTTATATATTTTTTTGTTAAATACATATTTTTATGAGTTATACTTACTTATCCTTGAGTCGAATATATAATATGGAATTATTGTTTATAAAAGACAAAACGTCCCCGTTCGACTTCTTTGGGGGTTATACAAATTAAATTACGAAGCACCATCTACCGGTTCCATTTAATTAATAATCCAGGGAACTACGCGAACCCAAAAAAAAACAAAATAGGTCGAGCCACCTCGTTTTTTTTTTCGTGACTACCGCACGACGATTGATTATGAACTTTTGAAAATTTTATTGTCTATACTTATTCCATAAACAGATTATTTGGTTACTTGAACGCTCTGAGCTCAAAATATATTATCCGATTTGAAAAAAAAATAATATCGCCTAATAATAATAAATAACGCCTTCCCACAAGGGTCCCGAAGGGGTAGGCAGAGGTGTATAGGTAATACCCACACACCCACTTTCCGCCAGAGGTATATTAGGTGCCAACGTGACAGATGGCGAGTCCATCGCCGTTACTCAAGCACGACTATACATACGCCTTTTGAATTTCTTCTCAGACGTATGCAGGTTTCCGCTCGATGTTTTCCTTCACCGTAAAGCTCGTGGTGTGACTAATCACTGTACTTAAGTTCAGAAAAACTCATTGGTACAGTCGGGATTCGAACTTGCGACCTTTGCGTCGCAGGCAACTGCTCGAACCACTCGGCCACCACGGCTTTTATATTATTATTATTATTATTATAAAATTGTTTTGATTAGATAGCGCGTTCATTAGGCAGGACTATAATCTACTACATATTGTATCATCATACTTGACGGCTGTCTGGTCAAGAGGTTAGAGCTCCTGACTACGAAACTTGAGGTCGCGGGTTCGATTCCCGCTAGGGCAGATATTTGTGTGATGAACACGAGTATTTGTCATGGCTGTACTATGTATCTTTGTATAGTAGGTATCTATCTATAGAGGTAGATATACCGTTGTCTAGTTACCATAGCGCAACTATGCTTAATTTGGGACTCGTGTCAATTTGTGTGGAATTGTTGTGTATTAGTTATGAATATGCTAACATAAAGATCGGATTATCAATGCTTATATTAAGTTACTAGCTGTAACCCGAAGTTCCACTCATGTGAAATTTCATAGATTATGTCAATAATACTCGAAACCGGTATGAACCGGTACCGAATATGGACGAAGCGAAAGGGATATGTAAGTCTAGAGAGAACTGGTGCACTATTCTCTCTGCCTACCCCGTTAGGGACTCGGCTTGATGATATGTATGATTTCACATGATTCTAATATCTCTGTGCCAATTTCCAATGCCGTTCAAAGATAAGTTTTTGCTTGAAAGAGGGACAAACATGCCCGCAAAAGTAGTCACCTAATGGTTACGATAAACCGTGACAGATGGCGTACAAAGAGCACCTTTAAACTAATTTAAAAGACTACAAACCACAGGTACAAAGGACCCCCTGAATATAAAATAAGGCGAGACCCAATCCTCTTACATTTTACAAATCTGTATAATTTTATTATACTTTTGCCAAATTGAATTTGGTACCAACAAATTGCTTTCATTATTACTGCAAGAGGGAACGAGATAAATATTGGAGAAAACCCAAGTTAAAAAGAGAGGGAGATTCACCCACCTGATAATCTAGAGCAGCGACAAAGCATCAATCGCAAGAAATCATTTGCATACATTTTAAGAAGTAAATAAGAAAAATATATTAGGAATACTGCGAGAAAGGCAGCTCACCCTCTTATGTTGGCAGCTCTGTTTAATAGACCTTATATGTACTCAAATACGGCTTAAAATCACGTAGCAGATTATTCACGATTTCCATGTCCCTTATTGGTTTGAAATTGAGCCGTAATTAAATGTGTTATGAGTAGTATTTTCTTCGTAATATTTATTTGGGACTTTCGAGTAAAATGTGGCTAATTTGGTCACAGCATTAAACGAATGATTGTAATTAGGAATGTATATTGAAAAGGCAAAAAGTGTACTATAAATTTATCATCAATCCTTCTCACAGGCCCCCAAAGAGGTCGCTTTTCGCACGCATATATTTCAAGGGTGCCAACGTGACAGATGGCGAGTGCATCAGCGTTTCTATACAGTGTAACTGATGCTATTCATTTTCATTGCAGTCACCTTAAGACCACTTACGATGCCTCGTTAACAAACATCGCAATTAAAAAGAAAAACACGAGGCAGGTGGCGTAAAAATTACGTCTCTAGTTTTTCATCATCATTGACAATCATTATTGACAAGGAAATAACAACCTTATTTATCTGTCTATGCAAGCGTAATAATAAAGAAAGTATAAAGGATTCTTTGAACGGTAACAATGCTTTCATCCCGCGACAAATCGCTTCAAAGGGATACAATTTTCACTCGATACTGATCGCGCTACTTTAAATACCCAGTTTCAGTACAATGTAAATTCAACTCCAAGGTGCAATAATTACGGTTCAATTCTGAATGCGATGCATGTAATCCGGCGGGTTATTTACAGTGTCGCTATTAGAAAGAGGTTTTATGAAAAGAGTCGCGAAATGAGTTCTGTTTAATTTACTTTTTTATTTGAAGAAAGATACTTATGTTGTGGGAAATTGAAAGTCAATTATTTCCCTATGGTTAATTTTATTATTTATAGGTATACAGTATCTACTTAAAACAGTTGTGGTGGCCGAGTAGGTTGAATAGTTGCCTGCAACACAAAGATTGCAAGTTCGAATCCCGACTGTCCCAATGAGTTTTTCTGAACTTAAGTACAGTGATTAGTCACACTACGAGCTGTACGGTGGAGTAAATATCGAGAGGAAACCTGCACGCGTTTGAGAAGAAATTCAATGGCGTAAGTATGTATTAGTCGTGCTTGAGTAACGGCGACGGATTCACCATCTGTCACGTTAGCACCAAAAATATCTCTGGCGGTGGGTGTGTGAGTCCTACCTATACACCCCTCTGCATACCCCTTCGGGCAATCCTGACGCCTTCCCACAAGGGTTTGTGGGAAGGCGTCAGGATATCCTATATTATTATAGTTTATTATAATTATATTAATAATATTATATCGCAGCTATATATATTTACGTCTCCAAGAATTTCTGTAATTTTTTTTCTCGAAGCCTGAGTTCCAGGAAATTTTACTTCTTTACCAGGCAAGCCAAGCACTTAAATGTGCCCCCTACAATCTACTACTATCCCCTCTGTCTGTCTCTGGCCTACCCATTCATTAGGTAAAGATGTAACCCTTTATTCCATCATATTTCCAACATTCTTTATTCTATTCCAACCATACAATTCAAGCTCTTAATAAACATTTTCATATCACATCGATAGAGGGTTCGCCACGAACGAATCAATATAAGATTTTTATTTCTTAATAAATATCGTATTGTATCGCGTGTGGAATATTAAAGCATAAAACTGCTTAATAAATCAACATTGTATCTAAACGGGCCCTACACTGTTGTTCAAAAGCTGAACAATAAGGTGTTTAGTGCTAAGTTAACAGCTCAATTGTATCTATATTTTCCGCAGAGCGATGTTTATATTAAACATGTTCATATTGGTTTGAAATATTTATATATTATACGTAAAAGAGAAGCATACAGAGGAACCCTCAATAAGGCGTATGTATAGCCGTGATTGAGTAACGGCGATTGACTAGCCGTCTGTCACGTTAGCACCTAAAAATATATCTCCAGCGGAAAGTGGGTTTGTGGATACAAACCTCTGCCTACTCCTTTGGGAACCCTTGTGGATTAGCGTGAAAATATTTGGGTCAAATTAACTCCGGGCGAACCGCGGGACTTTGCTTAGTTAAAGAAGCCTAAAATTCACCTCCACTAAAAGTCCATTAAACTAATAATTTAAACATCACTTCCCGTGATTTACGCACTGTAACCAATAATAAAGGTACTTTCATACTGGTACAAACTTGAGACACAATCGTTAAAAACCGCGCGCTACAAATAATAATCTCGAAACGCGCATCGATACTTGACACTGACGTTTATGATCGCACAAATAAATTAAATTGATCATAAAAATCGTATGTATGCTTCGGACCGTATCGGCGTGTGTCACATCACTATAAAATACTTGTCATGGGTGAGTCTACTGGCTGTTGATATTATGGTTCAGTAGGTTTTTCATAATTATCTATACTTCAATCCAAATAATTTAAGTGTTTGTTTCTGAAATAAAAATATAAGTTTTTAAAAGCCGTATATATATATAAGCCTAGTGTTTCGAGTAATTGCCTACGTCACAAAGATCGCACGTTTGAATCCCGACTGTACCAATGTGTTATTATGGACTTAAGTACATTGATTAGTCAAACCATCAGCTTTACCGTGTAGGAAATCATCGAGAGGAAACCTGCGTACGTCCGAGAAGCAATTCAAAATCGTATGTATAGTCGTGCTTGAGTACCGGCGATGGACTCGCCATCTGTCACGTTAGTACCTACAATATATCTCTGGCGGAAAGTGGGTGTGTGGGACCCCTTCGAAGATCCTTGTGGAAGGCGTGAGGATATATATTATTATAATACAGGTAGGTACTGTTTACAAGTTGTAAAAACCGCGGTTGCCCAATCAAACCCGAACAATATAATTACAAAAAAACGGTTCGTTTTTAGCTCCAACATTAACGTATACGGAACCCAAAAACGTGGTTCACAAATAAAAAGATGAGTTATTTTTTTGGCGATCTATATATATTTTTTATACGAGTTATTTACGGTCAAGTCGTAAGGATTTTGGCTAATCGCTGTTTCGTAATAAAGTCCAATATCATTCGACTAACGTACGCCGTGTGTCGTAAAACGTTTATAGATCGGAATATATTCACTATTGTGTATCTGTTTTAGTGTTTTGCACAGATACGTTATAAAGATAGCACTTTGACCTCTTGTTAACTGTAGGCCCCTGTCAAATGCACAGGTTCTCAAAGTTTAAGGCCTCAGGAGTTGGCCAACCTTTTTTTTTATCAATCCTATAATTAGGATAAGGATAACTGCCGGAAATAAGGTGAATGGAGCCATGTTGGCGTTGATGGGCAGTAAAAGTCTGAGCAAGAAGAGGCAGAGGAAGGCCACGTTCCAACTACCTGGATCAAATAGATCGGACTCTGAAGGACGGGAACGATAAGAGTACTCGAAACCGACGAGCATGTATGAAGAGACTGATGAATGTGGACGAAGCGAAAGAGGTATGTAAGTCTAGAGAGAACTGGCGCTCTATACTCTCTGCCTACCCCGTTAGGGACTTGGCGTGATGATATGTATGTACTATAATTGGGTAAGTAGAAATGTATGTATATATTTTTCACTTTTCGACGTTCAATAAGTGTACCCTGTGTCCTTACGTTGATTAAAATATTTTGATTCTGTAGTAGGTCGCTATACAATGCCAACTATCTGATCTAGTGGCTAGCTTTTGCAATGATCGTGGGTTCAACTCCCGCCGTGAGCTATTCGTGGAAGGAACACGCCTTATGTAATTAAGAATCAATCTGCAGCTTGCATTTTCGTACCCAATATGTACACGCCACAACCTTTACTGTGAATGAAAATAACGAGAAGAAATAAAAATATTTACACTAATCTATCGAAACATGCATCTATCTTTCGGCGATAACTCGCCATCTGTCACACTGGCATCTTTATATATCTCTCCAGAGAAAAGAAGGTGTATTTACCCCTCTGCCTATCCCTTACATCTCTGGCTATCCCTTTGTGGCTAACGAGTGTAGTGTGAAGATTAAGTATCGACAATAGCAATTAAAATGTTTGACGCTTCACGCCTATTGAAATCCCATCATCTGGTTTAAACTGGTACTTTTATATACGTTATTAAACCACCTCTCGCCAATATTGAAATGCGCCATAAAATCTTCATTATCCGTCATTAGCAGTAATATTTTCATTCTTACATCGGGTAATAAAATAATCCAATCATTTCTAAATACCCTGTTAAACGGAACGTGTTTCATATGTGAAAACTGTAACCGCCTGATACATAAAATGTGTCATTAAGACATGCGCACGCGTCGATTACCACTTACGTTTTATAAAGTGAAGTCTGTCCGTAATAAAGTAAAAAAAAATCCTTGTGGTTTCCACCAATAGACACATGAGGAATGTTTGAAATGTGCTAAGCTTATGTGAAAATTGGTTAATCATTACGATAATTTACTGTCGAAAAAGTGTCTTACAAATCAATATAATGTTGTTTCCGTGTGCAATCCGGTGGGGTCTGTAGTCTTCAATTGTTTTTATGATTTTTCATAGCGATTTAATTTTAAGTAATGATACATTTTAGTGACAAAAACAAAAAAAATATTATAATGATGCTACACAAAAAATTCCTACCGGATTCATGTATGATTAAAAAACGAAATTTTATCTTCTGGTTTCTCGGAAGTTGAAGTCGATATTATTGTAATAAAACGTATACAAAAAAAAACAAATATGTTATTAAAGAACTGATCTATTCAACAGTCAGATTGGCAGAATAGGTACTTATTCATTCGTTTCAGCTACCCTTTTAATTTCCGCAATAAAAATGATAACATTATTTTCTTTACGCCCTTTTTTATTTCGCTTTTTAAAATTCGATCTTTAAAACAAAAATGGCGGATGAGATGCGTTCCTTTTAGAACAATAATAAAAATTATAACGCTTTTCCGTTGAGATAAGGGGGATTTCGTTAAGAGTTTAATTTTTATAGCAAATCTTTTATTCTCGGTATTTATGTCGCAACAGTAAAGCGGTTGTAACGCAAAAATGGCAATCGTAAAATTGCAAACATTCGAAATAATCATAAATGGACCTTACGAATAGTAAACTTGATACTTAAGAGTAGGTTCGGATTTCCTTAATGTTTCTTTTTGCCATTTAATTGTTAAGAATCATTTAAATGTAGATCTAAAAGACTGCTATTAATAAAGATAAAAATATTGACTTAATTAAAATTTTAAGATAGATAATTTGGTTTTTAATTCGACCTAAAATATACAATATCGCACAAATTAAAAAAAAAAATTATTTAGTCAAAACATTTTTTTTTTCACTGCCTTTGTTTCAATATACAACATTATTTTTTCAATTTCAATTTATAATATATAATTCAAATTGAACCATTAATTAAAGAAAATATTCATGTTTATATTTTTATAATAAAAAAATATTAATCATTAAAAAATATATCTTGCAGTTTTATATACATGTTGTTAGGGTCACAACTTGTATTCCGACAGAAATACGGTTCCCGAAGGAATACAGTTGTTGCTGTTCTTACATAATTATTAAGTTAAAAGTTGAATCTCATTACAATAATTATTTCTTCAATGTTTTTTTCTCGCCTTTATTTAGATTAGATTTTTTAATCTCTCTTTTCAAAAAAAAACTTTTTAAAATTTATTTGGTAATTTTATGATATCTGAAAATAAATAAATTATTATTATTATATATCTATCCCTCAGATAAAGTTACACTAATTGGCATGGTAACAGCTTACCTATACCTATTGCAATTTTAGTGATATAAAAGAAAAACTATTTACGATACAAAATACGTGTGCTGTATAAAACCATTCAGGTTTTATACAGCACACGTGTCTCTAACTCCAAATCCATCGTATTATTTTAACAACTGATATGAAATACGAATTTTCCATCTCCCGTTATAAAAAGTAGAAGTCTTAACTTTAATATCGTTTTTATTGAACACATTACAATAATGTTTGAATAGGGGAACTTGCGTGTTTTACTTATCTTTGTGCGGCTTTGCGAAGATATACTTAGTTTTTTATGTTGACTAAAAATGTTATACAGGTTGTTTTAAAAAGACCGTACGTGCGTATGTTGCACGTACATAATAATCATGACGTATAATTCATGATATGATATTAATTAAGCTCGTGGTGTGCCTAATCACTGTGCTTAGGTAAAAAACTGATAGGTGCCGACCAGAAATCTTTGCGTTGCAGAGTACCTACTCGAACCACCACGGACCGAATGTCAGTGATGTATTTTAAGACGATCACGAAATTCACACTTTTGTTACTTTCAAGCGAAAAATCAACATTTGGCTTGCTTTTAAGTTATACAAGCAATATTTATTTAGGAGCGTAGCTTCGCGGTTTCATCCGCGTAAAATACTATTGTATTAAACTCTTTTTCTGGAATAAAAGATATCATAAAACCGTAAGACCAGCTTATAACAAATCTATCTCTACGTCAAAAATCATACAGTTCGATTTAGTAGTATTTGCGTGAAAAAGGGCAGATTTTTTATTATTAGCTGGAAAGTGATCTCCTAAGTCAAATACATAGAGCTACCTATTAATTAAAAGTATCAGGCGCTATTAGAATTATTCTGCGTGCGAATACAATTATTTTTGAACTGCCGGAACATGCGTTCCAAGTTCCAAGACATACAAACATTCGCATTTATAATATAACTAGCTTATGCCCGCGGCTTCGCCCGCGTGGAGTTCGAAAATGTAGCTTTGGAAATTTTCCTGTTAGATTCGGTCCAGCCGCTGTGCAGTGAAAGAGCCATATATACATTATAATATAAGAACTTTGATTTTTTCTGGATTAAAAAAAAAGTAGCCTATGTCCTATTCCTAGGTATAAGCAATCACCATTTCAACTTTCAGCCAAATCGGTTCAGCCGTTTGGCCATGAAAGAACCGCAAACATCCAAACTTACAAACTTTCACATTTACAATATTAGTTAGAAGTAAGCTATTAGTAAGATTTTCATAAGAGTGAATACGTTAGCATCAAACTGTGTATCGTGTTGATACGACGCCTTGTGCAATTTATTGCTAATAACTCCAACTTTACGTCTAGCACATTTGTTATGAAAATATTTTACGAACCTCGCTTTAAACCATTTTATAAGGCACGCTTATGGAAAATGTGCGGCGTAACGATTGCAGATCGAATCTGCAATGAACAGATTCGAAAAACAACTGGCATGAACGAGGGTGTGATTGTAAAGATGAAGAAAGGCATGTTTCGTTGTTTGGACATAATATAGAAAAGATGAGTGAAGAAAGATTGACAAAACTGATATACAAAGCGAAAGTGTTTGCAAGAAGAGGCAGAGGAAGACAACGTTCCAACTACCTGGATCAAATCGATCGGATGCCCAAGGACGGGAACGTCAAGAGTACTTGAAACCACGGGCATGTATGAAGAGGCTGATGATGAATGTCGACGAAGCGAAAGAGGCACTCCCAGCCTAACCCGTTAGGGTCTCGGCGTGATCTGTATGCCAATAACCATAATGAAGTTTTGTTGTGTTCTCTCTAAAACAAATAGTTTTGGTTTTATATGTAACGGACTTCTCCACACCAATTCAAATTCACAACTATCAATTTGTTCACGCTTAAGTTAAACAATCATTAATAAACAATAATGATGTCTGAACACTTTAGAATAACCCTTTCAACACCTGCCGTTATGGGAATACACACGGACAATGATGGCGAGCGGTATCAATTTGTAGGAAGTATTGTCTTACTGACCGCTAGTAGGGACTTGCTTTTCTATTGTGCTGTGAATTAATATGTTTACAGGCAAATTTATTTTATTATACTTAAGTAGAGCGCCGCGGTAGTCGAGAGATTCGAGTGGTTTTTATACAAGTCCGTAGCCAAATAGCACAATTTTTTGTATTGTGTTCCTACGCGGTGAATAAGGTTTCCAGTAATGAGCTCCTTGGGGAGGGGGGAGGATTGTTATATTGTGCTGGCAACCGAGAGATTAGACCTATTATGTTGCCAACACAGTTGCCAACTCTCTGAACACAGAGTGGCAACGCGCAAGTGATACTTAGGTATCGTGAGTGTAAATAGGCTACGGTAACCGTTTCCCATCAGGTGGGCCGTATGCTTGTTTGCCACCCTTGTTGTATAAAAAAAAAAGTGACTTGCAACACAAAGTTTGCAAGTTTGAATTCTAATTGTACCAATGAGTTATTCTGACTTTACAATGTTAGTCACACACGGTGACATCGATTTGATTTATATAATATATCCTCACGCCTTCCCACAAGAGTCCCCGGAGGGGTAGGCAAAGGTGTATAGGTAATACCCACACACCCACTTTCCGCCAGAGGTATATTAGGTGCCAACGTGACAGCTGGCGAGTCCATCGCCGTTACTCAAGCACGACTATACATACGCCTTTGAATTTCTTCTCAGACATATGCAGGTTTCCTCTCGATGTTTTCCTTCACCGTAAAGCTCGTGGTGTGACTAATCACTGTACTTAAGTTCAGAAAAACTCATTGGTACAGTCGGGATTCTCTGACCACGGGACTCGGGAGCTCGAACCACTCGGCCACCACGGCTTTCGATTTGATTTAGGTAGTTGAAACCTGTTTTTCCCCTACCTCTTCTTCCATATACTATTTGAGTATTATATCCCTGTTGTGTGCACTCATATTTATTTAATCTAAGCTCAATACTACCTTCAAACACACAAAAACGTAATATCATAATAAAATATAGGATGCGACAAATACGAATACAAAAGAGATGTGAGATCAAATATAAATCACAGCTTTCTTCATTCTATCGTAATGAAATCGGGCGAGCGGAAAAAGTTAAAGGGACGCCCTTTCATGTTTAAATTAGGAATTTTATTTGATTTTTTTTTATTTCTACCTACCGATGGTAATTTAAGAAAATGTTTATTTCGCACTGTGATTGGAATTTTATTTGTAAGTTGGCACACCTTGGCTTCGATATGGGTTGTCTTCTTTGTAACTCTCCATATATTGAATTATCTTTGACGACGGTCTGGTCTAGTGGTTAGAGCTCCTGACTGCGAAACTTGAGGTCGCGGGTTCGAATCCCGCTGAGGGCTATTTAGGGCTAGAGGGATATTTGTGTGATGAACACGAGTATTTGTACCTTAGTCTTGGATGTCCTATGTATTTATGTATACATCTATCTATATAAGTAAATATATCGTTGTCTAGTTACCATAACACAAGCTTTGCTTACTTTGGGACTAGGTCAATTTGTGTGCAATTGTCCCAGGTATTTATTTATTTATTATAATAATAATAATATATCCTCACGCCTTCCCACTAGGGTCCCCGAAGGGGTAGGCAGAGGTGTATAGGTAATACCCACACACCCACTTTCCGCCAGAGGTATATTAGGTGCCAACGTGACATTATTATCTATATTTATTATTATCTATTTATTTATTATCTATAATTATATTTCAAAGACACGATGTGTGTTTGACAAAAGCGAATGTGTATATATTATAGTGCCTTAGGAATGTCTATGGTATATGGTCACCTATCACTTTCGTACCTAAATATTTAAATAAATTACAAAATCTTTATTTACAATATCAAAAATGAACACTATTGACAATAGACAGTTGTATAACTAACTAATTACAGATAAAATATTTGTCCCAAATCGGTATCCCGAGGCAACGTGCCAAGAAGACTAGCAGCATTGCCACTGGATGGCAAGATATAAGCAGTGGTGTGTGGGTAGTATTCGCATCCCGACATTTTGCTGAAGACTAAGACAGATGGCGTGGCCAATGCTGTTTCTCAAGCACGACTATTCATATTTCTTCTGACTCTGAATTTCTTCTCATGTATATGCTTCTTTCAATTGTATGCAGATTTCCTCTAGATATTTTCCTTCCCGTAAAACTCGTGGTGTGACTAATTATATAATAATAATATATCCTCACGCCTTCCCACAAGGGTCCCCGAAGGGGTAGGCAGAGGTGTATAGGTAATACAGGTAATACCCACACACCCACTTTCCGCCAGATGTATATTAGGTCCCACCGTGACAGATGGCGAGTCCATCGCCGTTACTCGAGCACGACTATACATACGCCTTTGAATTTCTTCTCAGACGTATGCAGGTTTCCTCTCGATGTTTTCCTTCACCGTAAAGCTCGTGGTGTGACTAATCACTGTACTTAAGTTCAGAAAAACTCATTGGTACAGGCGGGATTCGAACTTGCGACCTTTGCGTCGCAGGCAACTGCTCGAACCACTCGCCGACCACGGCTTACTAATTACTATATTCAAATTCATAAAAACTCATCGGTACATTCGAGGTTCGAACTAGCAATGCACCACGGCCATTTGGTCACTGGTGCTCGTGCCTATAACAGTGATTTTGTGGGTAAGGATTAAAGCTACACGACTCACGCCCGTTATTAGAAAAAAATGCAAAAAAAATCCGTGAGGCTTCGCCCTAATGACAGCGCGCAAAAGTAAGAAAACAAATACAAAAATCTAACAGCATGGGTGAGACTTTATAATTCAGAGTTCCTCAGAAGGAATAAAGATAAAAAAAACCTTACCTATTCATTGAGATTTCCCTCGTGTATTTGGTGTTTTTATTACTGACAGATCTTCATCAGATAAGTGGAATGGAGGGTGTTCTGTCGCGTATTAAGGTACCTATAATAATTATGTTTGCAAAAGCTGACATCGATAGGAGAAAATATTCATGACAGCCATTTTATACGAGCCGTGGTCGCCCGAGCTGTCCGAACAGGCGAATATTGCAAGTTCGAATCCCCGCTGATTAGTAATCGTGAGGAAAAACTGCATGAGGAAAAGCGAAGAGAGAAAGATCTTTCTTCACTCATCCTTTTCATATGTCCATACTAACGCAACATTAATTTCTTTATTTCTACAAAAAAATATTTTATATAACGAATAATATTTAGGTACTTCACGTTCTCCCACAAAGATCCCTGTAGGGTAGGTTAGAAGTATGTAGGTTAATTAAGTATGTAGACCCTACATCACACTACACCATCCTTCGATAGGAGATATATTTTTAGATGCCAACATGATAGATGGCGAGTCCATCGCCGATTCTCAAATACGACTACACATACATAGTGTCTTGGAATTACTTTCTAAACGTATACAGGTTTCCTCTCGATGTTTTTCATCACTATAAAGCTCGTTGTGTGACTAATCACTGTACATAGTCTGTACTGTACACAGGTCCAGAAAAACTCATTGGGACAGTCGGGATTCGAACTTGCAATCGTCGTGTTGCATGCACCTACTCGAACCACTTGACCTCTACGGATCTCTAAGTTACCTAAAATAGTAATATAAAAACATTATTAACAATTATAGGTATATAAAAACATTAAAAACGAAGTCGTGATTCCTAAACCTTAATTAAACCCCACAACGGCTCTTAAAACCTTAATTAATAGAATCGCATCGCACGCTAAAGTCGTCAAGTTGCCAAGTAGTCAAGTTGCCAAGTCGCCAAGTCGTCAACGGAGCTCAAAGATGCAGTGACACCACCACTTTCGTAAATAAAATAAAAAGGGATTAACGCTAAAAAGAACAAAAAGCGACCACTTCGAGTTAATGATACGGCACGCTGAGTGGCGAGAAACAAAGGTTCGGCTGTATTTACACCGACGTGTAACGCGATCTGTATTGCCATACTAATAGAAAAATGTGAAAGTTGGTGAGTAGTTTTGTTTGTTTTTCACGCAAAAAGTACTAGCTGGCTTAGTACATAGGATATATTTAGAAAAAAATACTACCATTAAAATCAAATACGCGGGTATACCCGGGGGACTTCGCTTGTAAACTTATAGGTACATTAAACGTTATATTTATTTGAAGGAGAAATCAAATTTAATATTTTTGAAGACGTAAATAATAAATTATCGAAAACTATAATTTATCTTATTAGTGTATGTGAATATTCCTTCGAGTAAGTGTAAAAAAATCTATATATTTTGTCATTGTCTTACAAAATATATTTTTAGATACGCTACGGTGTGACGAGCTTTTGTCATGAAGGTTCGAGGCTCCAGACCTCTCGTAAGGGATGTCTCGATTTTTTCTACTTTATTTTCGATCCGTTTTCCCGAGGTTTTCCGTCGAAAGCGTCTGGCTTCTACCACTTCAGCAACTTCAAGGTTTTGCTTCAAGTACGCAACAAAAAGTAAAGGAGTGAGACTTTTTGCACTATCTAAGACATGTAAACAGCCTGGGATTATTGAGATAGTAAAGGTGTGTACGGTATATTAAAATTTCACAATATTTTTTTTTGTTTTATTCACTATGTGATAATTAGGGATGGATTAAAAAAGTTGTTAAACCTACTTCGTGACAAAATATTTATAAAATACTTATTGTTCAAAATGAGTGAAGAAAGATTGACGAAACAGATATACAAAGCAAAGGAAGGTCACGTTCCAACTACCTGGATCAAATCGATCGGACTCTTAAGGACGGGAGCGTTAAGAGTATTCGAAACCGACGAGCATGTATGAAGAGACTGATGAATGTGGACGAAGCGAAAGAGGTATGTAAGTCTAGAGAGAACTGGAGCTCTATACTCTCTGCCTACCCCGTTAGAAATCGGGTCTTTACAATGTTTTTTTGTCCGTTGGCTGAAGTTAACCTTCTTTAATTACTTACTATTAACATATTACAATTTTAGATTGTAGAAAAACAATTATTTAAACGAATATTTTTCCAATCGCAGTAAAAAAAAGCAATCTATTGTGGTTTTTAAAAGTTTTTTCATAGTTTCTGTTTTTTATTCAGACGTATTCCGGCCATGAGAGTCAAGTTATTTACTTGACTCTCGTGGCCGGAATAAAATTTATAATTATATTAAAATTAAAATATGTATCTTCAACGACTACATACCCATTCGTGTTTATGTGACATTTTTAATCTGCATTATTGTTATATTTTCATACTGAAATCGTACAACATCTCTGAACAGTCCTTCCGCCTTCCTACCTCCAGTCTTTTACATGTTTTCCTTTTTCTGTATTTTTCTTTACTTCCATTTTCACCTTTCTTGTGTCAGCGTCTCGGATGATTGCTCGACGTACAAGTGGTGTGCAAAGTATTTTTATTTTTACTCCCTTATCTTTTAAGTGTCCTTTTGTATGCGAGTGTACGTACATAGGGAATATTTAAATGACTTGAAATTAAGATTTTGTTTAGTTTCAAAAATTGTAACAGACCTGTTAATATTTTAGAAAACATTATCTTGGTTGTCGTGTAATGTTGGCTGTAAGTAGTGTAGTGTTGGATGTAAGTAGTGTAGTGTTGGATGTAAGTAGTGTAGTGTTGGATGTAAGTAGTGTAGTGTTGGCTGTAAGTAGTGTAGTGTTGGCTGTAAGTAGTGTAGTGTTGGATGCAAACGGATATAATTAGCCATATAAAAAGAAACTACTAAGCATATACACAAATTCGTTTTCGTTACAAATAAATCCAACCCCCAGCCGGAATAGAATCCCGCCAGCTCAAGCTGTGCAGATTACTCTTACCGACGGACATAGCAAATACAGATACGAATAGAACAAAGGGCAGATTGATTTAGTTCATCAAAACTCAGTAGTAGAACATGCTTTACACTTCTTGGTCGAGCACTTAACCCACATTCCGCGACGCGAAATTTTGCTTACCAGTTACGTAAAGATTTTATTGTGTTTTACTATACTAAAGTAAAAAAACATAGTTCCAGACTATCAGGATTTGAACCTGCTATTCTCTTAAACCTTCTCACTTTCTTAAACCACTCGTCTGCTATACTCTTCACAGTAAAATGTATGCTCATGTTTAAGTATAATTTGATCCAAAGTAATCCATTAGGAACACGGCATTACGAATTTCCATTTTGAGATTATCAAAAAATCCATTCACTAAACTCCCCTTCGGAATTGATCCGAGCAATTTGTTTATGAATATTAATACCGGTGAAGCGAGACGACAAAAAAGGCAAGAAAAATAAAAAGAAAAGATCTTTCTTTTCCACTCAAGAGATCGGAACACCGTTGACAAAAAGGACGGGGTCCTCTTGTGAACCAGAAAATGTGAAAATACATTTTGGAAGGATGACGAAACAAAAGATTAAGGTACCCTTGTAATTTTCCGCGCATTTCATTGAGTAAAGTGTATTTACACATTATACCTCAGACCTGTTATGGTCGAGTAGTCTCCATTTGGGAAATGTAAGTTTGAATCCTGACTGTACCAATTAGGTTTTACTACACAGTGATTAGTTACACGACGAGCTTAACGGTGAAGGAACACATCGAGAAGAAAATACATTAAAAGACGTATGTTTAGTCGTTTTAGTAAAAGAGAGGTAGGGCATAACAAGAGAGGTAGGGCATAACGGGTTTCCCGTTCGAATTTGGAGCTGCCCGACTGGGGCAGGACCTCCACCTTATACAAGTCCGTAGCCAAATAACACAATTTATTGTGTTGTGTTCCTACGCGGTGAATAAGGTTTCCAGTAATGAGCTCCTTGGGGAGGGGGGAGGATTGTTACATTGTGTTGGAAGCAGAGGGATTAAACCCATTATACTGCCAACACACTGTAACTCTCCGAACACAGAGTAGCAACGCGCAAGTGATACTTTGGTATCGTGAGCGTAAATAGGCTACGGTAACCGTTTCCCATCAGGTGGGCCGTAGGCTTGTTTGCCACTGTTGTTGTATAAAAAAAAAAGTTTAGTCGTGCCTCAGACTTTTCTGAGATGGACTTGCATTTCCCACTTTAATATATACATATGTGTATCACAAATGAAAAACGGTTGTTATTAAATATCTGTCTAATCCTTCGTGAAGGTACCTATCGCCAGTGGAACGGAGAAACTGATTAAGAACCAAAAGTTTACTTTTGGCAACCAAGGCGTAAAGGTATCTTTTTAAGAAAAAAAAATCTTTAGTCTTTGATAGGAAATGATTCGAAAAGCGTATTAAAATTTTTAAATATACACATTTAATGTGTCCGAGGTAATAAAGAAAATATTAGTCAGAAAAAGTAACTTTGCTATCTGAAACGTATGAGACGCTATAAGTGGAAAATGCTTATAAATAAGTTAATATCCTCACGCCTTCCTACAAGGGTCCCCGAAGGGGTAGGCAGAGGTGTATAGGTAATACCCACACACCCACTTTCCACCAGAGGTATATTAGGTGCCAACATGACAGATGGCGAGTCCATCGCCGTTACTCAAGCACGACTATACATACGCCTTTGAATTTCTTCTCAGACGTATGCAGGTTTCCTCTCGATGTTTTCCTTCACCGTAAAGCTCGTGGTGTGAATAATCACTGTACTTAAGTTCAGAAAAACTCATTGCAACAGTCGGGATTCGAACTTGCGATCTTTGCGTCGCAGGCAACTGCTCGAACCACTCGGCCACTACGGCTCTTTAATTTATAAATAAGTAATTACCATTTTTCTGCAAAAAATCTGCAACGGAAGAAATGCTAAGGAAGCGCTACACATTGTTTACAAGCGAATGTGCTTAAACGCTATCATTTTATTAATCAATATGCTGAACACATATATACAATGAGTAGGTGCATATGTACAAGAAGTATATATGTACAATGAGTACATATGGGACTTGCCACCTGTCAGTTGTCTCAAAGCAAAGTAATTATGGCATCTGTTAAAAACAATTTCACCAAGTTACCTTACTCTTCAATACGTTTATTATAAGCGCGATTGTTAACAAAACTAGTTATATAAAATCCTTCCAATAATCCGTAAATCAACCGACTATGTTTGTGGGGCAATTAATTTAGTACTAAATACTAAAATAAGTTTATTTTACTGTCAAACGTAAAGAGGCGAAATTGAAGTGAGGATTTAGGGGTGCGCTTAGGGTAGAGTCGGCTTTTATAGCTACAGTACGTTGTATTTCTAGTTGTGCGGTTTCAAACATGTGAAATTTATATTTACTATACTATAATCTATTTACATCTGTCACGTTGGCACCTAATATACCTCTGGCGGAAAGTGGGTGTATGGGTATTACCTATACACCTCTGCCTACCCCTTCGGGGACCCTTGTGGGAAGGCGTGTGTATATATTATTATTATTATAATCTATTTATATAAATATCTTCTCTCTTCTCTTCTCAGCAAATATTTTAACTTACTAATATTATAGATGTGAAAGTTTGTAAGTTTGGATGTTTGCGGTTCTTTCACGGCCAAACGGCTGAACCGATTTGACTGAAAGTTGAAATGTCAGCATTTCAACTTTCAGTCAAATCGGCTACTAGTTACCTAGGAATAGGACATAGGCTACATTTTCGAACTCCACGCGGTTTGTTATATATGAAAATTAAAGTTACTCCTAAAATATTAGGTATGTATAATACCGGGTACAAACAAAAAAATAATTATTATGATTTTGTTGTCTTACACTTACTTACTTTCATATGCGTGACGTCAACGTGACGTTTAGAAAAAAAATCCTAATATTATTTACTAGTTAACATTTATAACAAAGAGTTTTAAGTCGAACGAATAAATTTCAGTGACTAGGAAAGCACGAGACCCGAAATTTGCAATAATACGTACTTTCATAATTTTGCCACATGATACAGCAATAGTTAATTTATTCGACACTTTTACTGCACTCTCGTGACCCACTAATGTCATATTAGCGTCACCTCACGAGTAACCCACATCAAAAAGTATTTTAAGATGCAAATAAATTGTATGTGATTGCACAATATTGTTCAGGGAGGTAAAAGAGATTTTATTTATATACCACTAAAGTTTCTTATTTATTATCACAGCATGATTGAATTGGATATTGTTTGAGATTCACAGTACTGTAAACAAAGTTTAAATAAAGTATAAAGACCCGTGGTGGCCGAAGGTTCGAGTAGTTGCCTGCGACATAAAGGTCGCAAGTTCGAACCCCGATTAGAAAAATGACTTTTTCTGAACTTAAGTACAGTGATTAGTCACACCATGTACTTTACGCTGAAGGAAAACATCGAGAGAAAACCTGCAAACGTCTGAGAAGCAATTCATTCCGACTCCAACTTCATATTTTTTTCTCCACTCATCACAGTACGTAATTTTCTTCATCTTTACAATCACACCCTCGTTAACGCCAGTTGCTTTGCGAATCTCTTCATCAAAATGAATAGCAACAAAAAAACAGAATAACAAAAATTATTATTGCCAGATGGCGAACAGTAGTCAACGTAATGTCGTTTGGCATTTTGCCAACATGCGTACGCGCTTTGTGTCAAGCTTTGTTTACATAGTAAGTATAGTAATTGTTGAATGAGACTTATTAAAACGCGTTTCCTAATAAGGTAAATAATTGTTGTACTATAAATATAAATGCACAAAAACGAGTAACTGCAAAAAACACCGTTATTGTTTACTCATAAAACCTACTTTACTATGCAGCATAGGTACACGATTTATATATAGTAAAAAACTTTTTATTAATGCGTGTTTAAATGGTAGATATAGATAGCTAGGCGCCCAAGTGACAGATGGCGAGTCCTGCATAATTTTTCAAGACTATACGCTTTCGAGGTGCTTGTCAAACGAACGTGTATGTTGGCAATAATAAAAAGTTTCTATTTCATTTCATCTAATTCTTTTTTCTACTTTACAATGAGCACAACTCGAGTAGTTCCTTCCATACTTAGCACGTCAATTGACGCCCAACACACCCTATACGCGTAAACATACACATTTTTATTTGAGCATAAACCGCTGTCTATTCGATAGATTTAATTCTCCTTCAGTCAGCACTTTTTATTTTATTAGAAGGCGTTAAATGAAATTAATTGCCCAGTACCTACGACTTCCGATAGTTATAACGAAATATTATTGTTATTTGGCGCCTGAACAGTTTGAATAGCACACTTCGATATACTGATTGCTAATTTTATTGAGCAGGCGCTTTGGTTTTTTCCTGTGATTTTGTGGGAATTTGTTTTAATCCGTGTGGTAAATTATATAAAACAAATTAAATATTATGCTTGAATGCAATTTCATATGGAATTAAAGATGAGCGGTCCACTAAAATACAAATTTCGCGCGTAAAAAAATTCGATCGCACTTTTCTTAACAAAAAATAAAATAAGTTACTGTCAGAAATAAGGTCCATTACTTGTTATCCCCTATTTCTAAATAAAACAGTTTTGTGAGTAAGCATCGATTTAAAGTAGGTATCATAATATGCAGGTATCGTACAGCAGGTAGGTAACATAACATTAATTAACACGCTAAATATTACATCTTCATAATGTTATGTCTCCCAATCCAACATAAATTCAAAACGTAGGCAATAAATCAAAATCGCTAACTCCTAACTAACGCGAATTTGTTTACAATAACCTATCCTTTGAACGAGGCAAGACCGTTGCATACACAATACCTTAGCAACGGTTCATCGGCTGATGAATCACTTCGCGGTCAAACAAAGAGTTTCTGCCACGTGCACGTTTTTAGAAAACGCTATATATTTACTAACTTTTAAGTAAGTAGGTATATCATTCGTGGATTTATTGCGCAATAGTATTTAAACGTAGGATCAGTGTTGGGTTACAAAGGCGACCGATGAATGTAGACTTTAGGCAATTGAGACATAGCTATGAATTGTGTGACTACTAATTGTGGATACATACATAAATAGTATTATTATAAAAAAATCTACTAACTACTGATCTCTGTTAGTTAAATAGCCTTATTATAGTGGTAAGTTTTTGATGAGTATTTGACGTGCCATTGCTGTCGAGGTGAATGTCGATATTGAAAAAAAAACACAAATTTAAATTACGTGAGCTATTACGTTGGTAAGGAACATGGGGCTTGTTAATAATAACTTATTAACGACGAAGCACAGTTGAAGCACAGAGTGTGGTTCGACTAATCTCTCAAATATAGTTGCTCTTAGTGCTACGCTTCTATGGTACTGGCAGAAGGAGCCTACTCTTGTCCCTCATTATGACGGCACGGCCGATTTACGCCAATTTACTGATAGATGGCGTAATCTATACATACATACATACATATCGTCACGCCAAGTCCCTAACGGGGTAGGCAGAGAGTATAGAGCGCCAGTTCTCTCTAGACTTACATACCTCTTTCGCTTCGTCCACATTCATCAGTCTCTTCATACATGTTCGCCGGTTTCGAGTACTCTTAAAGCTCCCGTCCTTGAGAGTCCGATCGATTTGATCCAGGTTGTTGGAACGTGGCCTTCCTCTGCCTCTTCTTGTACACACTTTTGCTTTGTATATCTGTTTCGTCAACCGTTCTTCACTCATCCTTCCTATGTGTCCAAACCAACGTAACATGCCTTTCTTCATCTTTACAATCACGCCCTCATTCACGCCAGTTAATTTGCGAATCTCTTCATTGCGGATTCGATCTAATATCGTGGCGTAATCTATATATATATATACATATTTTTCTTGTTTTAGACAACTGGTATTATAGCCAAGAGTCATGTGTCAAGAATAGGAGCAGTGTCAATTATTTTTTTTTTTAATATTTTATATTAATGTACCTAAGTTTTTTTTTCAAAAAGGGTTGATATGAAAGCAACACTTACAACGTCAGCATCACTGGCAACTCCATCGGCAACATCCGTCCCTCCCTTGTCCCTCCAGTGCTTCTCACTGATCACAGAGAAGGTAAATGTCCTCTCCCTTCTAGGACTCAAAAGGACTCCTGCTGGAGTCCTTGGGTTACTATAGCCGTAGATCTCCAGGTTCCTCGTGGAGAACAGATCGTTGGCACTGTCGGCTCGGGGGGTGAACACGTCATCATCGAAATCAGTATCGAAGGTCAAGGTCAAGGGCGGTGATGAGGCTGAGCGCCGGCATTGAGTGGTGGGTGCTGGTCGGGCGATGTCGGATTCGGAGAACGGACGGTCTGGGAAAAGAAAAATACCTTTACTCATCTTATTAATAAATGCGAAAGTTTGTGAAGATGTTCGCCTTTAACCCAAAAACAACTGAACATAACTGGATGGAATTTGGTACAGAGATAGATTTGTTTGCTGGCTTAACAAAAAGCATATGCTTTATATAAAAAAAAAAACAGATAAAAAACTGAAACTGAAATTAGATCGTGAAACCGGCGGTAGTATACGCCACAAGTACATTCATACCATCATGCCGAGTCCTTTACGAGGTGGGTAGAGAGAGTAAACACAGTACTCTCTAAGCTTACACACCTCTTTCGATTCATCAGCATTGACCATACAGGCTTGCCGGTTTCGAGTAGGTACTTGTGACGTTTCCTTTCTCGTACCTGGTTTCTATATAATGAGGTGCAATAGGAGAAAGTGTATTCTTTTCATTGTCAAATATGTATATAGATATGTACTATGAATTTTTTTTTGGAACCAAATAAATCCCGCTTTGGGCGCATGCCGCAATGAATTCCTTGCTAATATCTTTAGACACAGCATTGGTTTCTTCAAGAAAGGTGTGAATAAATTTTTACAGCGTCTTCAAAACAAAGTCGCAAGCGTAGGCGACGGAAATCGCTTGCGGATTGTCCGATTCTGCGAAATCGAAATCGAAAATAGAAAAAAACTAAATGAACAAAAAGAAACAATTACAAATCATATCTAGCCCAGTGAAATTAGGTAAAAAAAGGGGTCAACCTCGGAATGAAAGATAATAAGCTGGAAATTGGTAAAAACCTTTGTTTTGTTACCCTAAATATTGTCTCAAAAGTCACAAATGCTATCGTGTCCGCGTCTTAAGATATTGAAGGTCAAAGGTCACAAAAAACGATTTTTCGCAAATATCTCGGTTCCTATTGCTTAAATGATATTTTCACCTATTATGAAAGTTGTAGAGTATAAAATTCTCTACAACTTTTGTCTAAACTTTTTTTTTATACGATAAACCGTTTTTGAGGTAGAGTGCGAAGAGTGCGCAGCGTACAGTCATATATGAGCTAATGCAGGGTCAAGCGTGAGTTACGGTTATCAGTACGTTGTATAAAGTCAATTATTGACAAAAAAAATATAATTATTAAGCAATGCCCATTATTTCTGTACTTATTCTTAATTATTTATATTTAATTATTCAACTATAGTATATTATTAATTCTGGATTATCTATTTTAGTTATATTTTAAAATAAAACGACATTATATATGTTTCCTTTAAAACGTGTGAGAAAATTACCAATTTGGATAAACTGGTGGAAGTATTTCAACAAGAAAACTGCCCCGTACAAATTTTATTTGAAAATGGAGTGCGCATCTTTTTGGCATTATATAATGCTCCAAAATCTGAGGACAACCTTGATTATTTCCGCTACACGCAATTCATCAAATTAACAAAACTAAATAAACCTGTACAATTGTCAACACTTCCACCAACAAGTGTAGCAGCCCGTCAACATATCAATCGTGTCTACTACCAGATTCAAACGTGGCTAGGGAAGAACTTAGAACCTCAAGAATGGGGCTGGAAGCTTGAAAATGAAATCCTGGAGCCCATAACAACGTTATTACCTCCAGCACCAGCCGAACTACTAAACACAATATTTTGCAATTGCAAAAATGGTTGTGGTTCCCGCTGTGGATGCAGAAAATCAGGGCTACTATGTTCTTTAGCTTGTGGCCAGTGCAATGGACAAGCTTGCCTCAACGCTCCACTATATCCAAGTAATCCCGATGAAGAAAGCACATACGATCCTGAAATTCTAGAAGGTTTGGAAATGAATATGACCGATAATGAGGATGATGACAATGAATTGAATATTTTAGACAACAAGAAGAAGACGACGAAGAAGAAGATAACTAGCTTCCATTCGCAATTTCATTCGATTCACAAATTATTTTAATATTTAAACTCACATTTTAATAAATGTATAACATGCCATATTTAATGATAAATAAAGGTATATCTAAAATATATTTCCTTACTGTCTTTTTATTTTAAAATATAACTAAAATAGATAATCCAGAATTAATAATATACTATAGTTGAATAATTAAATATAAATAATTAAGAATAAGTACAGAAATAATGGGCATTGCTTAATAATAGAGCCGTGGTGGCCGAGTGGTTCGAGCAGTTGCATGCGACGCAAAGGTCGCAAGTTCGAATCCCAACTGTACCAATGAGTTTTTCTAAAACTTAAGTACAGTGATTAGTCACACCACGAGCTTTACGGTGAAGGAAAACATCGAGAGGAAACCTGCATACGTCTGAGAAGAAATTCAAAGGCGTATGTATGGTCGTGCTTGAGTAACGGCGATGGACTCGCCATCTGTCACGTTGGCACCTAATATACCTCTGGCGGAAAGTGGGTGTGTGGGTATTACCTATACACCTCTGCCTACCCCTTCGGGGACCCTTGTGGGAAGGCGTGAGGCTTAATAATTATAATTTTTTTATCAATAATTGACTTTATACAACGTACTGATAACCGTAACTCACGCTTGACCCTGCATTAGCTCATATATGACTGTACGCTGCGCACTCTTCGCGCTCTACCTCAAAAACGGTTGATCGTATAAAAAAAAAGTTTAGACAAAAGTTGTAGAGAATTTTATACTCTACAACTTTCATAACAGGTGAAAATATCATTTAAGCAATAGGAACCGAGATATTCGCGAAAAATCGTTTTTTGTGACCTTTGACCTTCAATATCTTAAGACGCGGACACGATAGCATTTGTGACTTTTGAGACAATATTTAGGGTAACAAAACAAAGGTTTTTACCAATTTCCAGCTTATTATCTTTCATTCCGAGGT